>CAVNYN010286617.1:0-175390 GCA_963692815.1 Nyctanthes arbor-tristis | reverse complement strand
ATTCTTGTAAGGTTATGTGGCTCAAAACACCTTCAATACTTGAATATTTTTCAAGTAAAATGGCTTTCAAAGTGGGCTCTTGTATGTATATAAGGAAGGACTTGTTTGGTAGACAAAAGGTAGGTTAAAGAAGGCTTCTTAAGGGTTATCTAAGCCCTCTTCAATATATGGACGAATTTCCCAACTAAGTTCTAAGAGTCCTTGGATTCCACCAATGAAAAGGCTTACAATTGTCCCTAAGTGCATTAATGTCATCCAATAGAAATAGCTCAAATTGTTCATTCTTGAGAATTCTTGTGTTTTTCAATTGCCAAGTGTTTTCTCTATTATCCATATGATCAAATCCAAGAGCCCAACATTCTCTAGATCTTTCTCCCTTTTATTTAAGAAATCCTCCAACTTAAGACATTTTATAGTTAAGTGCTTGGCTTTTTCACTATACCATAATAGTATCATATTTATTATTTAAGCCTTCTTTGGCCTAGAACTTGTTACCCGTTTTTGCCTTTATGTTTCTTTTGGTAATAATCCTAACCGATGACTTTAGTTAGTACAACTCAAGAAACCGTCTTCCTTCCTTATTAAAGCCTACAAGAACATTCTCAATTTCTTATTAAGTGCCGCAGCTAATTAGCCAATTACACAGAAGTTTTCAAATTATTATTATAGTAAGTTTTGTAAAAATTACCTACCAATCCTTATAGTAAATCATTATTCAAGGTTTAAGTCAAAATAAAATGTTTTTAAATTTTCGGAGTGTTACAGTTTATTTATGAAAATGAGGAAAAAGTATTAAAAATAGAATATAGCGAGATGAACAAACCGTATTTAGAAGACCGTCTACATTTAGAGGGCATAATTATAGTAGCCAATAAAGTTGTAGACTTTCTTATGCAATTTAGATGTAGTGCATTGTACAAGACTAGTGATGTGAATGAATATAACATAGTTTAGGATTATACAAAGTGTCCTTAAAAAAAATATATATATATATATAATAAAAAAATACAAAAGGAAAGATGATACAAAGTGACAACTTATAATGTAATCTACAAATTAAATATTAATAATTTATAATTGGTTGCCAAACACGTTTTAAGGAGGCTCGTTTGGCAACCCATTATAAGTGAGTCAAATTATAATGGGTCAAAATGCACAACGGACATCTTCTGCATTCTGATATAATAATGGGCCAGTCGCATTAATAAGAAATGTCAAATTGTAATGTCACATATTCATTTACTATTATACCCCTATACGGTGGGTGTCGACCGTAACATTGGGATGCAACAAGAGAAAGAAAGACAATTGAAATGGAAGAAGTCGAGCAAAAATGACTATGAGAACAGACATTAGGCTCTGACTACAATATAGACTTGGTAACTTGAAAATAAATATCATTGTAACACGTTAGAATATAATTATGGTCTCACTTAGGATTAACATAATGACTCAACGAATGTCTATATTAATTAATCTACTTAAATGGTGGGCATTTTTTCCCGCCTTTGGGCTGGCTCTATAAGCTAACCAGTGATGTTAGCAATGACATATATGGTCTGACGTAATTTTAGTTCTTCATTGGGATAGTTTGGTAACTTCCATCATTGCCAAAATATTCTTTTTTCTCCTCACTCCCGATTTTTCCAATTTCGTGATTTCTGTGAATTAGTTAAAATCTTTCCATTTTTTCTTCTCTCAATCTCTCATTACACTCTTGGTTGGAATCTTATATTGCTTTCGTAATTGATTCAATCCATTCTCAGTTCCTGCCATATCTCTGCATTCTGCAATTGAATCGCATCTATTCCCTTTAACTTCGCCTCGTCATTCCAATATCCCTTCATTATTTTTGCAATAGAATTGCATCTCGGCCATTCTATAATTTTGCTTAGATCTACAGCGAACCTAATATTCTTTCATTCTTTTTTCCCACAATAAATTACCCAAATTACAAGGGATTTTTGATTCTGTATTTCTGCCTAGAAAGCCAGTTTCTTATGCATGCATTACACAGGATTTTTTCTTCTTCTGCTTTATAGGTTTCCTAATCCATTCCCAAATATCTCGAGAGTTTGGTCTGGATTCTTTGGAGTTACTTAACAAAAAAATCCACACCATCTATACTAGATGATAGTTCTTAATGCAATTTCATTACTTGTCCATTACATGGGTTCTAACATAGCATGCTCTCAAAGTATAGATATTAGGCGATTCGTTTGTTGTTACTGCATAGCAGAATAGTCTTGCAAATTGACTTCTGCAATTTCCCACCCAAAGTGATGCGATTTTTATTTATTTATTATTATTATTATTTTTTTTGGGAATTCGTTGACACTTCTTGAAGAATTCAATGTATGATAAAACAGGCCCAGATTTAAAACTTGTGTTGTGGAGATGCATACTATAGCCATATTCCAATTTTATTAAAGATTCAGGGTCATGTTTAATTTCTTCATGATTATCAAAGTCATGTCTAAGCAGTAGTTCATTGCATGCGTTGATAATACTCCTTGCATTTGTAGAAGATCTAGAAAAGTATGTGAAGTTAGTAGAGTATCAAATGATATATGATGTCTGTTTTTTGCACATTTGAATTGTGTCATCCATCTAATGGAGTTGATCACAGCAACATCGATCTCAAAAAAGGAAAGCCTATTATCTATTGTAGTAAGTAGCTTAACCAAATAAATTTTGAAGTGCTTTCTGTCGAACTTTTATAATATTGGTGGTGATTGTACTGGCTGCAGCTTGCATTTTTGTTGTCTACTTCGTGAATTTTAATTTGCATTTCAGCAATGCATTTATATATGGGATTTTCAAATTGTTCACACTTCATGTGTACGGGATTTTCTGTGAATGAAGCTCGTTGGTGACTATAAAGTTTCGATTATTGATCAAATCAACAAGTTTTGTTGTTAGCAATTAATTGGGCTTATTCTAACAAGTAGCACTCTTATAATTTTTTTAAAGAAAAAATTCCAAAGAGAATCATTTACTTTGTTGAATGTCTCGATTGGTCTTTGATTTCCCGTTTTGATTTAATTATTTACGTAGGGGTGGATTTTGGTTAAAAAAGTGGCTTTTGAACTTCTTCATCCTCGGGTTAACAGCTAGGCTATAAAAATGGAGGTGTAACTCTAAAGCAAACTCCAGTTTTGACTAGGCTGAAGGAGTACTCACAATTCACAAAACTTGAGAGCTTTATCTTCTGCACTCTCTCAGACTTACTTGCCTACCAAATCATAATCCTCCTAATGGGTTGATGGATAAATTCCACTATAGGAGCAATTATTTTCTGCGAGTTAGCTGTCTCATCTCCAATACCATTGAAATCTTTGCAAGTTCACAAGATAGTTTTAAGTTTTTTGTTGGCCCTCGGAAAATATGGGATATAAATCCTATGGAAGTCTTTTTTTTCCCTTTTAGAAGATTTGAATTCATTTTCTGTTTTTCTAGCAGTGTCCGATATTAGTTTGAATTGGAAGTTATATATTTGAGAATTAAGCTTAATGGGTTTCAAAGCAAACCATCAAAATCAGGTTCAATAATAATTTGAACAGTCAAAAATTCTTTATTTGTCACCATCAAGAAATTGTTTATTGACCAATCTATGATTCATGGATGTCATTAGAGTCATAACCACTCAACGATATCTTAATCGGCTTAGAGATCTTTTATTCTTCACCATCACAATAGGTCCGGTAAATAAATGACTTTTACTTTCCACTTTCCACATAAATATTGCATATCACCATATTTTGTTTTTATTTTTTAAGAAAATATTGCTATATTTTAATAGCTTATTGAAAGTTTATATATGAAGTTGAAATTGTTTTTTAGATCGGAAGAGCCTCGTTCGTCATACTTGTGTCCATTTAGTAATCCCCATGCAACGTACGGGTGAAGGACAAGTATAGAACAAAAAGGATATATATTACCGAATGAATCTAGTTGGGGAAAACAAATTAAAGATAAAAAGTTAGACAAAATAGACACGTGTTTAAGGTGATTACCATTGATTGAAAAGTGATTTGATCTGTTGAAAAACAAAGTACTACCATATATATATATATATATATATTAATTTTGTTAAAATGTTTATTTGTCTTTGTGTTTAAATAGCATAACTTTATATTACCAGGTATGTTTACCCAAGCAATAACTTGGGTGAGTGACTCTCACAGGGTGGGTGCCCATAATGTGAGGTTCGCTCAACTGAGTTGTCACCCATGTGAGCAAATTCACATACCACTTACCATAAAAAAAAGTGATATACTTGTACGACAATAGAGAAAATGTTACAACTCGCAAGGGCGACCAACATGGCTAGAGAGAGAAACAAAAGCTTATAATGTAAAAGAATATAGATTTTGTATCCCTTCGGCCCTAGATATATAGCCCTATTTTCCTTTTTGAGTTGTCTCAAATATATAGTCATGTTTCTAATTTGAGGAGTTATTTTTGTCTTTTTACGAAGGTAACTTTATAAATAAGTTTAGTAATAATGTTAGTGTCATTATTTTTAAAATAAGGGTATATTGTAGAAATCATTTGTAGCATTTGCTTTTTCAATAACCTTTCTTAATTTTTACAATACACATTCTAGACATTAGAAAAATTCTCTTTGGTGTATGACAGTTGAATATTAGAAATGGCAATGGGACGGTTCAAGTATGTCTCTCCTATGCCCCACCCCACCCTGTACCAACCCTTGGGTACGAGACGAGTAAGATTTGGGTTAGGTTGGCAAAAAATACCCATTACCCGCTCCGTTTTATTTACTTATATTTTAATAAAATTCAAAAAAAAAATGAGAAATACATAGAAAACATTCAAATAACATGAAACTCACCAAAATAAAAAATAATCTAACATTTAATGAAAATATACACACTAATCAAATATTCAATCATAGAAGGTTAAAACATAATATTCTAATAATTTATAAAATTTAGTCAAAAATCATAACTAAAGAAAAATTAAGCATGGTGATTGGAGCCTATAAGTTAAACTTTGACATTTTTGGTTCAAATCTTCATTCAAAGTTTTTTTTTTCCTAAAATTTAAAAGAAAAAAAAAGAAAAATTATCAGGTCGGGTAGGAAGGAATTGCCCATCCCCACCCCGCTTATATTTCAGGGTGGGAATTACCTGCCCCGTTCAGGGTGAGTACCTCCAAGTATTGTGTTGGGTTTTTTTTTATATGTACTACTTTTTTAAATATATAGGGATTTAAAAAATACCTTAATATTGAAACTAATTATAAAAATGTCATTTTATGTTGTACAACTATCCCTAAATCAATTTTTATTAAATTCAATTATTATTATAGTAGTACTAAATTCATTTTAAAATTAATATATAAATATAATCTATACCGCTAATTAGTAATAGTTGTTACCATCGCAGTTATCACTTAAATACAACTAATCAATTGTCAATATTTATTAATAAATGTGGAGGTCGCAAAACAAAAGAACAGTCGCCACCACCACTTGGTAACATCTACAACTACAGTTGACATTTTATTACATGGTAACAATCCCTAGAAAATTGAAAGAAAAATCATAGAAAATAATTACCAAAGAAATCAAAAAACATAGTAACAAAGAACAAGAACATAGTAACAAAAGCACAAAATCACTGGAAAGTAGGAAACCATGGTAACAAAAGCTGAAAAAAATGGAAAAAGAACATGGTAACGAAAGCCAAAAATCACTGAAAAGTAGGAAACCATGGTAACAAAGGCTAAAAAATGTTAACAGATTTACAGTAACAGTGATTTCTGGTGAATGGAGAACATCATAACCATAATAACAAAATGAAAAACTAGTAACAAATCGTAACAATATAGACATTCTTGGATAAAAGTTAAAAAAAAAACACACACACACATACAAAAATCTACTGCCACTGCCACCACCAACCAAAAAAAAAAACTCAAATCTACTGCTATTGCCACCGCCAACCAACCACCATCGTGAATTATGCAAGAAAACAAATCAATCAAAGAAAACAGAACAAAGGATAAAAAAATATTTAAAAAAATAATCGAATTTGAATCCAAAAAGAACTACCCGTGGAGAACAACGGTAAAACGAAAGTATTACATGAAATAAGATTTAAAAAAATGAGATTGAATCCAATAATTAAGAATACTGGCCGAGATCCATTCTCCAGTTTGTGAATAAATTGGTTGACGCCAGGGGCAGAGGCCCAATAAGCTCAGGACGGTCTATGGACTGCACTGGACTAGCCAGGGATCCAGTAACAATTGGGCCAGGACCACACTGGCCCAAGAAACAAAAGTCTGGTCCAATATTAGTAGATATAAAAAGCCTATTTTTCTTAGACCAATTAGGTAAAAAGTAAAAGACCTGACCCAAAAGACAAAAATTTAACCCAATATTAATATAGTCCAAATCCAATCAAACAAAAATATGCCGTTACCCAAATTCCAAATAAGAGCAGCCTAATTAAAACTAAATTACCCCAAAAAGAAGAACCAGATCCTCACGTTTTGTTTGTGCCGACCAAGAGCGTGCTCGCTGCTCCACTGCTTTTTTCTTCAATGAAACGGAACAGACTGCTTCCTGGACGCCGTCGCCGCACTCCTGCTGCTATGGACTTACAGTCGGCAACCCTCAACTGCTTCTTCTCCTCAAAACTCAAAAACTCAACTTCCGCAATCCGCCAGTCTGCCCAGGCGCCTCTGCTTCTTCTTGATCTTGGAGTGGCCGAGTGGAGTTCAAGTGTTCGAAGCACTAGGGGGGAAGAAATCACAAGTATGTAGAGCCCTAAAACCTCTTACTACCTCAAGATTTTTTTATAGGATTTAAGTTTTGTCCAATTTGTATTTTGATTTGTAGGGTTTAGTTTATAAATTATAAATTATAATTTAGGGCTTGCTTGGCTTACTGTTTAGTTAGAAGTAAGTTAAGTATAATTGAATTGACACAAAATTTATATTATATGCAATATTGCAATATTGATATTGTAATTAGTTGATTCATTATTCACTTATTTGTGAATTGTAAAATAATTTTGTCTATGTTTTAAATTTTAATCCATTTATTATATTAGATATTTAGATTTGATCATTTGTTTAACTGTTTTAAGTTAGAGAATAGAGATTTAATGTGTATTATTAAGTAATGCTTTTTTCTTTGGGTTTAATGTGGCATGTTGTTTTCAGTATGGTAGCACTGAGTTAATATGAATTCAACCAAGAAACAATAGAATTTGTTGGGTTCAATTAATGACGGCTTTCTAAGCCCGGAGTGCAAGACCATCTTAATTCAAAGAGTTGAAAGAATGGAGAATGTAAACAGATCGGAAGAGCTTAATTGCACTGATAATGTTGGAATTCTTCAAGGCTTTTAGATGGAAAGATCTATCTTTAAATCTTTATAAAGAATATTGTAAGAAAGAGAGTTTCTTCAGTAAGCTTTAGATTTTTTAAGTTTGAACTGAAATTGGATAGTTTCTCGATGAAAGAATATTGGCTAAGAAGTTTTAGTTTTCTTTTCACTAGTATTTGCCGCTAGGGAAGGTTTGCATTGAGACTAAGAATTAGAGAAGAGCTGGGGCAAGTTTTTTCTTGAGAAAGAGCACACAGATCATCCATTGGGGTGAGTTTTTTCCCTAAAACTTTAGACAGCACTGGATAGAAATCCTTGCTCCGCCTCTGGTTGATGCCATGGGTGGTGATGGCGATTAAAAAACGGGTTTTGAAAATTGACCAGTGATGGCGATTGGCGGAGTGGCAATGCATGGCGGCAGCGGCAACACAGATTTGGTTGCTATGTGGCGATTTGTGGTGGTGGAAATCGCTACTTGTGGTGGTATTTTTGATGGTTGTGGTGGTCGTCATGGTGATTAGGCCGATGCGGAAAGTTGGTGACGAACGATGAGAAAGACGGTGGCTGCTAGTTTAGAGATATATATATATATATATGTATGTATTACTTTAATCTTGTGAGATGAAAATATATATATTCAAATATTAGAATAATAATAATAATTTATCATGAAAAAAAAATTTAAGGGGATACTTACAATATATAATGGTAGATTTACAAATAAGTTTCAACGGAAGTGAAAAATTAAGTGCACCAACAAAAGGAGTAAATTAATTTATAAATTAAGGCTTTCAATTGTAACTATTTTGGTCTTGGGAATAGTTATTGAAAATAAATTACAAAAATATTTATTACACTCTCAATTATAATTTATTACACTGACTATATTTTTCCAAATAAAATGACCTACCATTTTTTGTTTGTCAATTGAAAATTAAAATAAGTATTTTCTAATTACAAGAGTCAATGAGTATATATTAGCTAATTTCTACTTCTCCGTTCTCTAATTTTCTCATGGATTAATTTATGATTTTTGGTCCATTTATTCTATATCTATAACTGGAAAGCCGGCCCATTTTTTGAAAAATTTGTGTCTACGCAATTTCCACTCATCTAAATTAACTTCTACATATTTTTGGTTTCAACTTTCAAGTGCGGCACACTTTTTCAGAAAATTTCCAATGTCCTGAGTTTGGACCATAAAACATACTCATCTCTCTTAATATATTACTAAGGGCCGCATATTTTAAATAGTTTGTATTTCTCACTTTTGCAATTTTCTCGATAGGGTTTAATCCTTGGACTCGGAGACGTCGAGGGTTTGGAGACAGTGGAGGTGGCCATGAGAGGTAGTATCAGCTGTGGTGGTGATGCTGGCCATGGTAAGAGTATTTACATTGGTAGTACTAAAGTCAGTTTATAGTAAAGTTATTAGTTAACAATTCAAAAAACAACTTACATTGGTGATATTAAATTATTTGCTAAAAGCATTTAATTTAACAAGTTGTTAGTTTTATTGTTAAAGTTAACAATAAACATAACAATTTATGTGGCATTATTTCTTTTTTTTAAATTAAACTGAGATTGGCTCATCCTTTCACTATTGCAAGATCGGAAGAGCTTAATTTAACACTCTTAGTTAGAATCACCAATGTGATACAAATTAATAGTTAAATTTAACTTACTTAAGTGTCATTTAACAATCACTAAAAACTCTTTTTTTTAACTTATATGGATGGTTAATTTTAACACTACCAATGTAGATGCTCTAAGTGGTTTCAAATGACGAGGGCGATGATGATTGTTGTTAGTAGTGACTGTAACTAAGACATTTTACTCTTCCGATCTCTTGTCATTTTATTGAGAAATGAAATAAATATTTTCGTGATTTCCTAGTTGTAGCACCTATATTTTTTAACCGCATCTTCATTATTCAATCAATGGCTACTCTTACATTCACAGACATGTTATTAATTCTCTCACTCATCATTAGGGATCACAACTGCACTACCGATATGATAGGTAGATAAACATGATCCTACCATATCTGAGTTCTTCCATGTGAATGTGGTGCACACAGGAGACAGCACGTGTCACGAAGGTTTTGTAACGTGTCAGTCTGTTACGTGGTGTACATGAAAGATCGACACGTGTCCTAAAGATTTTGTAACAAAAATTTCGAAAGACTTCTGAACGTTATCGTGTATATTAGAGCCCCGTAACCATGCAAGTATATGAGTGAATCAGTTACTCTCGTCAAAACTCATATAGTCTAATGGCATTCAGGTAAACTTTCTTGCATTTTTTATCAAAGTTTACATTCCCCACTCCTACACTTCTTTTGTATTAAATAAAGAAAATTAAAAAAGAAAAGTTCTTTTTGTATTAAATAAAGAAAATTAAAAAAGAAAAGAAGAAAAATGAAAAATTTAGCTACTCTCACATGGCAACATGTCACATGTGTTTGTATTTTGTGAACCATCACAAAATAATAATAATAATAATAATAATAATAATAATAATAATAATAGTAGTAGTAGTAATAATAATAATAATAATAATAATAATAATAATAATAATAAATCAATAAAAACAAAAATTATACACTTTTTTTGTGTACACAAATAGTAGATAATTCATTGTGGGTTGGACCTATAACATCTTCTCATGTGGGAATTGGATCATTTACTACTTTTGATCGATGTTATCAACCCAATCCCAAAACCTGAAAACCTCATACGAGTATTTTTTTTTTTTCCTTTTTTTTTTTGGATACAAAATTTCATCTCAATCAAATAAAGTAGTGAAAAAAAAAAGAAAAGAAAAATGAGCTTCTTACGATATACTTGCACGTATATAATAAAAAATTAAAAATATGGATCATGTAAAGTATCAAAAAGAGTATAAAAGTAAATAAAACAATAACTATAACGCATGAAAATCTTCAAACACCTCTCCGGGTACTGTTACAGTACCTCATACCCCACATAGCATGTATTGATATACGTCACGTGTATTTCAAATCTATGTGACTTGTATCAATGCATGCCATATGAGATAGGAGATGCTGTAACAGCACCTCCAAAAAGTGCTTGAATATTACCACTATAATGCAATATACAACTTCTCAAGGGGACTTTAATATATCATGCAAACTGCCATGGGGGTTTTTGTATCGAGCGGCGGATCGAACCTACTGGCAGCCCACCTAATTTTTGGGGGGGGGGGGGGGCGGGATAAATTTGGACCCAAGACTAGCTACCTATTTTTTTTTGGGAAAAAAGGGTAAATTTCGGCCCAAGACATGATTATAAAGGCGTAAATTGAGGCCCAATATGTGTATTAAATCAAATTGGGTTCAATTTTAAGACGTGAATTAAAGACTATTCAAATTCTTACATGCAATTCAACTTCTTAATTCTTACGATTACTTGACAAGAATTTAAATTGGGTACAAAAAGACGACTCTAACTCTTCAACTATCAACTTCTTGTTCTACGCGATTGTTTGACAATATTGTGAGTTTTTCTCCTTTTTTAATACTTATTTGGAATTTATGATTCTATTTTCTATGTAATGATTTGTGTTTAATTGTTTAGTTAGTTAAATTGAAATATGAATTTTATATTTTTTCAGCTACATGATGGGTTTATGAATTAAGGCTTTATGTTTAATTTTCTATGGAAAGAGTATATTTTCATGACATCCCTTCGCAATAAAATGGGGAATGACTCTCTAGCAAATATCATGGTTATTTACACTGAGAGGGAGATTACTCATACTCTTGATATAGACTTATTTATTAACAAATTTGATCGTTTGGGGAATCGTAGAATTCGACTAAAGTAATACATGTAAAATTTTCAAGTTCCACATTTTTGATAATATGTCTTGTTCTTTGTCTTTTGTCCTAATTAGTACTAGATTTATATATTGATATAAAGTTTGCTAAATTCACATTATTGTCCTATTTGTTTTTCTTGTATGGACAAAACCTACCCTAGGAAAAAAAAAATTTTAAAGCCCCCCAACCTAATAAATCCTAGAGCCGCCCATGTTTGTATCTATTTCAAATTATTTGTATGTCATTTGGATTAAACATTTTCAATTTTACAATTCCTGCGGAATTATTTTAAAAAAAAAAAGAAATTAAAAAAAAAAGGAAGAGGACTTTGAGAAGAAGTTCTCTTGCTAGCCACGGGAGAGAAGAAGGGCAGTTCTAGGACTTTGCTAAAATTCATTATCACATATTCAACGGCTATCCCATCATCCCAATTGAGCGAATTTCTATTACTTCTTGAGTACTGAGTACTTAAGTCTTTACCTTTTAATATGTTAACACGTGTATTTCAAATAAATGAGAAAATGATAAGTGGATATAGTAATCCAAAAAAAGAAAAAACGATCTGCACCAAACTCAATGGTCAGGATTTTTGCCAATCGGCGAATCACAGGGCAATAATAGTCGAGATTTTTCAGTCCACTGCGTTTGTTAGGGTCCATCCACCCCGCGAAAAAACAGGCACATTTTGAAGAAGTCGCGTAAACACTATACTTGGAACACCTAACCCAACCTACATCTTAAATTCCAATTTTGAATTACCAAACGTCGAATCCCAAAAGAAAAAAGGAACAAAAAGACTCACGGATCACTACGCGGATCAAAAGCTAATTCAATTTGCTCCGCAATCCGCCCCGATTTGATCCGCTTCACAATTCACAAATCACCGGGTAATAATGGCAACACAATTTTTTTCACGAGACAATAATAATTTTCGCCAATGTGCCTCGGATCAGCCCTGTTGCCAACACTAGATATAGGGGCCGGTTAATTAATTAATTAGGACCCTTAAATCTACTTGTCCTATTTTGATATATAAGCGTCACGGTACTGTGGACTACTAGAAATTTCCATTTCGATACATGAAATGAAATCCATTTAAGGTTGAACAAATTGTTAGAAATCTATCTCTAGATTTCATTTGTCCTAAAAGGAACATAGGATTAGCAGTTACTCTTGACTAATGACCCTTATGAATCAAAAGATTATGGCAAAGATTCTGTTTATATGATTAAGAAACAAGACTCTTTTCCCAGATAAGTCTGAAAAAATCCAACTAAACACTAATATAAAAATCCCACAGCCCAAACCGCCCATGGGAAGAACAATTATGGATTCATTTCCCCCAGAAAATTACAATACAAGGCAGTTGATATTAAAGTTTCCACAAGAAAAAGGCATATATAATATCAACTTGGCATGTAAATTATGCATTGAGAGAGGGATTCACATGGAGTGGAGGCATCCTGTCTCCGGGAATTTCTGCAAGAAAATTTGAAAAAAGAAGAAAACTTCATGATCTGATTTACACTCAATCATTAAGTAATGGCAAAAATCACATGGCTGAGTGATGATTTGAACTTGGCCATTGTAATTTGTAACCTCCTTCGCCTTTCCCAATAACTTTTCTTTCCAATGAGGTCATGGTTTACCTGTAACTATCGTTTCTTGTAATATAACGGTTCGAATATTTTATATAAGTATGAAATCGACCCCGTCTGGTCTTTGCCTATGCCTATATATACTGTTCTTGATCATAGATCAGTATCATCATTCAAAAGTCAGTAACAGAGTAAAAGAAGACTTCCATTTTCTGATCAACAAGAGATGATTGAAATGGAGATCCCTGTGATTGACTTCAGTAATCTTGAGACTGAGAAGAGAGGTGAAACAATGGCACTTCTCCACGAGGCGTGCGAGAAATGGGGCTTCTTTATGGTAATGAAAAATGTCGTTTATGAAATATCTGAAATGGGCATTTTTGTGTAACTGTATTGTTGATGATCATTGTCTTCTGTTTGCAGATTGAGAACCATGAGAATTGATACAGAGCTTATGGAGACGTTGAAGCATTTGACGAATCGGCATTATGAGGGGAATTTGAGAGACAACTTTTATGGATCAAAGGCAGTAAAAACCTTGCAAAACAATGGATTTGTAAGTGATAAAGACTGGGAAAGCGCCTTCTTTATTCAGCATCGTCCCAATTCCAACATCAACAACTTTACCAGCCTCTCAACGGACCTCCGGTAAGCGCACAAGAATGCTAGCTTTTCAAAACATTAATTTACACAGAAATCGAAAAGTTGATTCAGTTTAAATATAAATGCAGTGAAACAATGGACTTCTACATTGATCAACTGATAAAGCTCGCCGAAAAGCTATCAGAACTTATGTGTGAAAACCTGGGCATAGAAAGGAATCGGATAATAGAAGCGTTCTCAGGAAGTAAAGGTGCTGCGGTTGGGACAAAAGTGGCGATATATCCTCAATGCCCTCGTCCTGAACTAATTAGAGGGCTAAGGGAGCATACCGATGCTGGTGGTATCATTCTCTTGCTTCAAGATGACCGAGTCCCAGGTCTTGAATTTTTCAAAGACGGAAAATGGGTGAAAATTCCTCCTTCCAGGAACAGCAGAATATTTGTAAATACTGGTGATCAAGTGGAAATTTTAAGCAACGGAGTATACAAAAGTGCGTTGCACAGGGTCATGGCTATGAAGGACGGAAACAGGCTCTCCATTGCCACATTCTACAACCCGGCTGGAGATGCAATCATTTCTCCAGCTTCAAAACTCTTACTTCCTAACCATTTTCGCTTTGAAGATTATCTTCAGCTTTACACAAAAACCAAGTTTGAAGACAAGGGTCTCAGATTCGAGACCATGAAGAACATGGCCATGGCCAATGGGCAGCAAAGAGTTCTTGTTACCAAGAACTAAATAATTCTGCTCTGTTTAATAATACTTACAGCTTGTGTGTGGTCCCCCCCCCTCTCTCTATCTTTCAGTTTCTTTATCCTTTATCGATTTGTTAAAAGTTTGAGAGAAGCTGCTGTTAACTGCTTCCTCAACTTTACCTTCACAGAGCAAATGTACAAGCCTGTGTAAGATTTGATGTCGCCTATATAAATCGTGTTTCATTTTTTTTTTTTTTTTTTTTGAGGTTTCGTATTCTGCTTCATGTTGGAGCATCAATTAATCGCTGACCGTAAGGAGGTTTTTCAAAAAGTATCATTCCTTCTTCATTTCAAAACAAATCTCTTCACAAAATCTATCGTTGAGCTCTACAATTGGACCCTACTCAGTGGCGGAGCTAAGGGGGGGCCATGCTGGGCCCCCGGCCCCCCCTAAAATGGAAATTTTCTTTTTGAGTTTGTTTTTAAAAAAAAATTATATATAAAAGTAATTTAGTCGCGCGTAATATACAGCTCACTCTTCCGGCTCAATCCTGTAATAGCTCCTGGCTCCACCATTGACCCTACTGCAAAAAAAGTGGCATGCTGGTAAGAGCTTGTAAAGCTACATACAGTAAGGAGCATGATAGTTGATGAACTGAAGCTTGCATCGAATAAACAATATGACTGTAACTATTGCAACAAACCCAGTTCAGCTGAATAAACTCGAATTTCGTAGAACTAATATGATGTGAATAAATGGGGCTATACTCACCAGCCCTTTCTGGATCTTTCAGTTCTGTCTCTTTATAGCTTTGTTCATTTATAAGCACAACTGCACAAACTCTCTAGCAGACTCCTTTCCTTCTGCAGTAACTCAGATTTTAACAGCCACACTTTCAACCCATTTGCCACACTTTCAACCCATTTGCCCTAGCTAGTCAAATTGAAGCTCCAAATGATCTTCAGTTTTGATGGATATCATCTAATGCATCCAAATAACACCTTTTTCACAATTCATCCTCTACTACACCATTCCAATTTCTAAATGATTTGCGGAAAAGAGTCCAGTACTCCTACGGAAGATGCAGGTGAATCAAGAATCTATATGTATGTTTGATGGCCCAAATTCAATGAAATTTAACGATAATTGGGTCTTATAAATCCACATGTCAACTATTGATTTTACCAACTCGTGAGAATGATACTCGTGGACTGTCGGAATTTCGATTACTATTGATTTTACTAATCCACATCTCTGTTATAAATTCAAGGGTACACTTAGGTTTTAACAGTAGGGCATGCAATTGAAACAATAACCCATTATCTTTTGCAGCATTCATGACTATGAGCCCTTTTTCTATGAAAACAGAGGAGGCTTCGAAATCAAGCCACCTCCTCCACTTGGTGACTAAGTGGCACAAGAAGGGCCCCACCACTCTTGTTAATCAGCAAAGAATTTCCCCCCTCCCCAACTGGGGGGTGGCACACAAATTTCTTGATCCTCTTTTTCCGCCTATATTGGCTTGTTTTCCTTTTTCCCTTTTAAATGAATGTTTTCCATTTTTTTTTAAATGCCCAAATATATAAGCTTATTCTTTATTGAGAAACATAATAAACATTACTGTTGTAAATAAATTATATATTTAGTGAATGATTACTCTACCTCACAAACCCTAGATATATTACCATTCTATCCCTGAAATTTTAGATTTGTATCTATAAAGAGGTCTCTATTTCACATTGTATACACACAATTCTTGAGTTTTCTCTATACTTGCTATCTACTTTTCTATATTTTTTTCTTATTTATAATACGTTATCAGTACGACGAATATTTTTCTTCTTTTCTTTCTACCAAAGTATCTTATTCTTTGTTTTCTCATTTTGAATCATGTTGAATGGTTATATTACTTATTCCATTCTTTTTCCACAAAAGATTATGTAGAATTATTATTCAACCCGTTCAACATATTGTTTACTGTTTAGTAAATTTTCCTATTTTTACTTTTTCTGTTTCTTTCGTCTTTTCCTTTTGCCGATGTCAAAACGACTGGCACTCGACAATTTTACATCTAATTCACAATTTTCATGATGCCAGAATCCTCATTAAGCACAATTGTGTTTAAATATTTTATATCACAATGATTTTTTTCTTTCACATAAATGACTTAGTATCAAAATATTAATTTGATTATGCATGTCTTTGTGCATAGATGTATAAAAAGAGATAGTTGATATTCAATTTTAATGGATTTTTGGCTTCTAATTTTATATGTCACGTTGACAATCATATTTTGATATAAAAGGATCTTGAAATCTTCTCTTGGTTGATTCCTTTTTGAGATAATATGACGGCCAATTACATAATAAATGTAAATCTAGTGGTCGCATATTATATTACTTTTATCTTTCTTTTCTTATATAGTACGGATATCACGAAGGATTCTTCTGATTGATCTTCTTCTTGATTTGATTTTAGATGCCAAGTACATAATACATATGAATATCTCAATTATTATCTATTAGTAAGCACTAACTGCCTTATTTAAATATATAAGAATCATGCATCTTATATCTATTATATTAGTAACTGTCATTTACATTTATTCTTGCACAATTAATTGAACTATTAGATATCTTGTATAATATGTTTATATAAGTTTATGTAATTATGTTGTCATAATTCTCATATAACTATTTGTGTTACAAATCTTTGTTTAGTACTCCTGAAGAAGCACATTAATTTTAATTATTTCCCTAGAAGGGCAAATATAAAAAAGTTTCAATATATTATATTATTCTTATCCCTGAAGGAAATAGTGAAAATTTATATCATAATTAGCATGATGCTTGATTAATCTCATATTAATTATTATGTATGACTTCATATAACTCTTTAAGTACTACAGTTACATCTGATTAAATATTCTAGAAAAATATGAATTATGGTTTCCTAAAGAAACATAGTTTGTAATTTTAATCTTAGAGATTATATTGACAAAATATTTTGTTGTGTTACCGAAGAAAATCACAATTTTATATTATAGTAAAAATATTCTAACAAAATTTAATTTGCTTCTAAAGAGTAAGATAAGATTTATTTTTGTGTTATAGTTTCCTGAAGAAACTATAATGTTTGACATTCTAAAAGAATATCTCATTATTTGTTTCTAAAGAAGCATAACCTTTACCTCGTCTATTATTATTTTTATTCCATTATATTGTCTGCTTCGCAATTTACATTTGATGCACTTGTTTATTTATTTATTAAAGTGTTATTATATGTATAATAATAAATTTATGGGTTGTTACTCTTGAAGTAGTACAACTTATATTATAATATTCCTGCTGAATGTTAATTGTTCTTGAAGAACAATATTATGTTAGATATTATATTTCCAATATATTCATTAAGACTATTTAATTACTATTGTTGGAATAGTAATAACTCAAATTGGTAATGAATCATGGATATTATTCCTAAAAAGTAGTTGATGTATGCATTTAAATCTTATATGTACATGTTACTTTTTAAAAAATATATTACCATAAATATTTTTCAAGAATATAGAATATTGATGATTCTATGATTTTAATTGATTAATCTCTTAGATGAAATCTCGAAGATTTCATATTAATATTCACGGACCATTTTAAGAAAGATCTGTATATTTATCGTAGAAGATCTATTGTACTTGTGAAGAAAAAAATTTTGAATAATACCGCAAGTGACTATATCATACATACGTAGTATTGTTTATGGAATGACATAGACATCGTTTACATGAGATCCTAAAGATTTCATATTAAAACTTATTAAACAAGTGAAAAACAAAATCTCATAGATTTTATTGAACTGGAAGTTCAATAATTATTGAAAGCTCTAGAAGGGCTAATTTCTGTAATTTCTGTCTTAATTTGTAATATAAAAAACTAGATTTTCACCCGTACATTGCACAGGATGATAATACCAGATAATATAAGCAATTCAAGAAGATTAAATATGATTGTATAAAGAAGCTTTAAACTATAATATTTGACCGTTTATGTATATGTAAAGAAAAACAATATAGGTGCTACCCGTGATACGATATCTTCCATTAATGAAGATAAAAAAATTTTTACACAAAAAAACTAATAAAAACATTAAAGAAAGTTTTTATAGTTTGTATTAGGCTGCCAATGTATAAAGCACAGGAAATTATGTTACATCTGATAAACTTAACAAGAATAAATGGTGAACGACAATACATATATTACAATATTTGTAGTAAAACTTGTTATTTTGCCATATTTAGCACATATCATAATTTTCAGACATTTTCATTTTATAACTCTCGAAATATCTATATAAAATTTTCTGTGAGTGAACACCAACTTTTTCTATAAAATACACATGTTATTTATTGCCCCATTTGTTTTTTAAAACTTTTGTAGTATATATTAATGATATTTAATTATTTAATTTTTCATAACGTATATCTTCTACATATTAAATATTTTAATATGTTAACATAATTTAATCAGTACTTAAAGAACTAAACCGTCATTACCAAATCAATTAGAAAAATTATGAATTGACTAATACTGAAACCAGTGCAGAAAACAATCTGATGGTGTGAATAAACACAGATACAGTTCATAATAAAATTTTTTCAATAATTATCCACTAAAATTTTAAACTTTTTAGAAACTCAAGGCACATAACTCAAGGCCCTATTATACCTAATCTTTCTCTAAATATGTTAATATAGATATACATTCTCAATTCTTTTCACTAAATAACTAATGTGAGATTTCCTTTTTATTCTCAAATAAAAACCGAATCCATATTGTGAATTTTGCATAAATATCAATGAATTATATTACATAAAATAAAATTTAAAAATTACATAAATTTAAAACTGTTTAAAAAAACCGAATTCAATTATTATTATTTTTTTAGATGTAAAAACAGAAATCAAGTGATTACGAAGATAAAATATGTAAAAGTTTCCTTTGATATAAGCGAACGCATATAGTAAGGTTAAGATCTTGATTTAGTTATTTAAATTATTCATTTCTGATGTTCTCTATATAAGGTAATATATTAAAATAAAATAATAAAAAATAAATAAAAATAATAAAAGATAAAAGAAAACCGAATTCTTATTGTGAATTTTGCATAAACGTCATTGAATTACATTACATAAAATAAAATTTAAAAATCACACAAATTTAAATCTGTTTAAAAAAACTGAATATAATTTTTTTAAAAGATGTAGGAAACCAAATTCAAGTGATAATCTATATAATTACATGCATTATGGTTATTAAGATAAAATATGTGAAAATTTCCTTTGATGTAAGGGAACTTATATAGAAAAGTTAATATCTTGATTTAGTTATTTAAATTAATCATTTATGATGTTCTCTATGTAAGGTAATATATTAAGATTAAAGATAAAAAATAAATGAAAAATACTAAAAATATAAAAAAAAAACCAAATTCATATTGTGAATTTTGCATAAATATTAATGAATTACATAACATAAAATAAAATTTAAAAATCACAGAGATTTAAAACTGTTAAAAAAAGCAAATTTAATTATTATTATTTTTTTTAGATGTAGAAAACCGAATTCAAGGTGGTTATTAAGCTAAAATATATGAAAATTTCCTTTGATGTAAAGGAACTTATATGGAAAAGCTAATATCTTTATTTAGCTATTTAAATTATTCATATGTGATGTTCTCTTTATAAGGTAATATATAAGATAAAAAGGTAAAAAAATAATTGAAAATACTAAAAAGATAAAAAAAAAAAAAACCAAATTCATATTGTGAAATTTGCATAAATATCAATGAATTACATTATATAAAATAAAATTTAAAAATCACAAAGATTTAAAACTGTTTTAAGAAAAAGAAAAACCGAATTCAAACTTTTTTTTAAAAAAGATATAGACAATCGATTCCAAATGATACTCTATATAATTGCATGCATTATGGTTATTAAGATATAATATGTGAAAGTTTCTTTTGATGTAAGGGAACTTATATATAGAAATGTTAAGATTTTCATTTAATTATTTAAATTATCTATTTGTGATGATCTCTATATAAGGTAATATATTAAGATAAAAAGATAAAAAATAAATGAAACTAATAAAAAGAAAAAAATTAATCAAATAATAGGATTAAGTGTTAAACCAATGGCCAAGATGCAATAACCGGATTTAGAAAGTGATTTTGAGCGGGAAAAGAGAAATGGAAACTAAATTACTTTAATGTATATATAGATTAGTACAAAAACAATTATATTAAACTAGAAGTTTAATGGTGATATATTGATTGGCATGGCTGGTCAAACCATCCCGGCCTATAATGATGAAAATATTGAGAATTGTGTGGAGAACTAGAAGATTCATCCACTTGAATGATTATAATATGTTACATATTCTCAAGGCAAAACGATTACTAATTATCACTAGCTAAATTTGGAACTGTATTCCAAAGATTTCTGGAAAATATCTAGGGTCAACTTTGTGGGCCTACTCACCCTTCGTGTAGACTTTCTAGATATGTATAATTTAGATCCACTAGAGGTCACATGTGTTAGATTACTCATAAGCCGACTTTTGTGAGATTATTTGCGTAATTGATTGATAATGAGCAAAGTTTCAGATATAAAATAAAGACATTTGCATATTATTGGTGAACTTTATCCCAAAATTTTATTAATGATTTATATTTTATTTGGGATACTTGATTATCTATGGTGTAGCAAGACAATTGGTTCTGCCTCAAGTAATTTGTTACTCCATTAATTGAAAATAATATTTTCTATTTAAGTGAAAAATTAGTTTTTCACTTACAACATTATTATAATTTGCCAAATATAAAATTTATAATATGATGCCCCCTTTATAGTTGGCTTATGGTCAAAAGTCTCTTCTTACTAAAAGTTATAAATGCGATTTATGTATAATCATGCAACTATAAAATTGAGATGGATATTATTGAATACTGAGAATACATGTTCAAGTTTGAAACCTCTACGTAACATGTTACGTAACATTTATTTTTCATCCCTGAAATATGATAAGTTACGACATGATTTGTCGATTGTTGACTCATTCACTAAGTATTCTCAGCATTAGGGGGAGGAATAAATATTTGGCAATAGTTGAATGAAATGCACTTTATAATCCTCGCACAGTATAGTACAAACCAGAAGTTTGCAAGTTACTTTGCAATTCAATTTATTTACAAAAGTATGGGTACCAAATTCTATTTTATCAAGTTTAAGTGCTCTAGCTTGGCTTGATTTAAAATCATACATAATGTGATTTATTAATGACATTCCTAAAAATGACATTAGTTGATTCCAAAATAAATATCTCTATATTAGAAAACTGAGCAAATAATTGTGATGGTCTTATTGAAGCATAATACTCCTGAAGAGTATACAAACATAACTTGTCATTAAACCTCATAGAGGTTCAGGTACCTAAAATTAGTTGAATAAAGAGATCTCGATAAGTTATGTCTTTTTTGGGATTATATGGAATCGAAGGAAAAATGTTAATAAGCTCATTAATTGCGATGATGATAAATTAATTTTTCATCAAAAACTTAATAACATGGAATATTGGCCAAAACAAAAAGACCCAATTTTGTAGATTGCTATATATTAAAAACAGTAGTCTAGTTATTTGAAAATATATATACCCTTAAATATGTGGTAGTACAATTGAATGAAATTACATTCAATTAGAAAATATATGAAAGAAGTAATATTGTGATAGATAATATCTTTGCCTATAATGTGGCTTTTGATATTATGGATGATTTTGAGAATCTTGAATCATTGTCAACAAAGAAACGATTGGGAAAAGTGGAACGAGACCTTTCAGGAAAAGTTGAATTTTTCAGAAAAATGAAAAGTTTTTGAATCTATAGTCCAAACATCTAAAGATATAACTCATGTTGGATACAAGTGAGTGTTTGTGAGAAAAAATGAGAACAATGAAATTACGAGATATAAGACTCGACTCACAGAACAATATTTTTCACAGAGACCTGAAATAGATTATGATTAGACATATTCTCCTGTGATGGGTGCTGTACATTTAGGTACTTGATTAGATTGGCTATCTCATAAAGGCTATAGATGAGACTTATAGATGTAATAAATGCCGATCTTTATAATTCGATTGACAGTGATATTTATATGAAAATCCTTAAAAGATTTAAAGTGTCAGAAATAAGTGATTCATTCCCTAAATATATGTTCTCAATTAAATTACAAACATCACTCTATAGATTAAAACAATCTAGACGGATGTTGTATAACCGTCTAAGTGAATATTTGCTAAAAAGGGGTATCAAAATGATGATATTTGCCCATGTGTTTTTATAAAGAAAACTCATGATGGATTTGCAACAGTAACAATTTATATAGATGATTTAAATCTTATAGGAACTCCTGAAGAACTCGATCGAACTGTTGAATATTTAAAAACTAAATTTGAAATGAAAGATTTGGGGAAAACCAAATTTTATCTTGATTTACAGACTGAACATCTTTCAGAAGGATTATTTGTTCATCAGTCTACATACGTAGGAAAATTTTTAAAAAGGTTTTATATAGATAAGGACATCCGTTGACATTTCCAATGGTTGTCCGATTACTTGATTTAGACAAAAATTCTTTTCGTCCATTTGAAGATGGGGAAAACTTGTTTTTGAAGTACCATATTTTAGTGCAATTAGAGTATTGACATATCTTGCAAATTGTACTTAGCCAAATATAGTTTTTCTATAAATCTCTTTAGTAGATATAGTTCTGCACCAACTCAAAGACATTGGAATGATGCTAAATATATTCATCCTTACCTTAAATGCACCATGGAGTTGGGATTATTTTATTCACAAAACACGTGTTCTTCTTTAGTTGGCTATACAGATGCTGGTTATCTCTCTGATATGTATAAAGCTAAGTCACAAACAGGATATGTTTTTACTCGTAGAGGAACAACTATATCATAGAGATCTGTGAATCAAACTTTAACAGCAACAGCTTCAAATCACTTAGAAATTATTCCAATCTATGAAGCAAGTCATGAATGAATATGGCTTAGAAACATGACGCATCATATTCAGACATCTTGTGGAATAGTTTCAACAAAGGAAGATACGTCAATATTGTATGAAGATAATGCAGCTTGTATTGCAAAACTTAAAGGAGGCTTCATCAAAGGGGACAGGACGAAGCACATATCTCCAAAGTCTTTCTATACACATGAACTTCAGAAATGTGAGGACGTCGGCATTCAACAAATCCGTTCAAATAATAATGTAGCTGATTTATTCACAAAGGTGTTATCAACTTTTATATTCAAGAAATTAGTTCATGAGATTGGAATGCGTTGACTTGGAGATATTCAATGATTGACATTAAGGGGAGTAGTAGTACTCTTTTTCCTTATATCAGGTTTTGTCTTATTGGGTTTTCCTGGCAAGGTTTTAATGAGACAACATTTTATTACTCTAAATATTCGTTATATACTGCATTTTTCCTTGAGTTTGTATTTTTTTCCCACTGAGTTTTTGTCAGACCAAGATTTTTAACGATGCAGTTAAATGTATAGATAGTCATTCAAGGGGGAATGTTGTAAATAAATTATATATTTAGTGAATGACTGTCTTATCCTGCAAACCCTAGATTTGTTACCATTGTACCCTTAAAACTTTATATTTGTATTTATAAATAAGGGCTTCTACTTCTCTTTGTATACAGACAATTCTTGAGTTTTTCTCTATTTTTTGTCTAATTTTCTATATTCTTTCTTCTGATTTATAACAATTACATTACTAATTTACTCATACTTTTTGTCTACTTTTCTATATTCTTTCTTTTAATTTATAACAATTACCTTACTAATTTACTCATACTTAATAATTCGTTATAACGGCCTGGACTTAAGTGGTCTAATGTCACTCAAATGTTTAGGGTTCATTTTCCCTCTCCAACATTCCCCTTGTAATATTAAAATAATAATAATAATAATAATAATTAGTTATAATGAAAATGTTCAAAAACTCTCTGAAGATTTTTTAATAAAACTTTCTTCGTCGTGTGGCCTGTATTGATGCACGCTACTTGTTCAAATAAACGTAGATTAGAAACACAATTTACAAAAGTATGTTTTCAATATTGTTCTTAATTTTTTGTGAACAATTAAATGAACATTTATAAGAGCATGTCTAATGGGGGTGGATTGTTGGTGTGGTGTGGATGAAAGAGATAGAGCGAAGATGATTATTTTAAATAAATATAAATGAAAAGAAGTGTAGTGAAAAAAAAGGGAGAAATTGAAAAAGAGGAAAAAGATAGAGATAAATTCAAAAATAATAAAAAAATAATAGTAGATAGGGTGAAGGTGAGGGTGTATTTGTGTATCTTGCACGGGACTCGAAGAAGGAAAAGTAAGAAAAAATAGTATAAATAAGAGAAAAGTGATTAAAAGAAAATGAAAATAGATAAAATTACGAGACTTACGATTTTTTTTAGTGTCTTTCTCTCTCCTTGGATGGACATTGTCCATAAAAATGAGCATTGGAGGAGATACTCTAAATGGGACGCACACTTAGTTCCTCATTTCCTTTTCCATCTGTCAAAGATACTGTCCACTTTTAATTAAAAAAGTACTTAAGATATTAATTTTTTTGGATAAATTGCACAAAAGGTCCCTCAACGTTTACAATCGTTTGGGTCCTTAACTTTTTTTCAACACTCTGAGTTCCTAACTTTTCATAAATATGCACAAAAGGTCCCTAATAACATAATCTGTCAATAATTCCATTAAATTGTTGACCAAATTACTTTTATAACATTGCCCTTTAAATTAAAAAAGAATTTAAAAATTAAGAAAACAATTTAAAAATAAAAATGAAAAGGAAAAAAAAGGCAAAAAACAAATTCCCACCACCCAACCCTCAGTATGCTATTTATTTAGACTGCAGACCCATTTTCAGTCGTAGATACATGAGAACATTAATTTACTCAACGATTAGTAAATAAATGACAATTAGACCGTAGAGCGGTATTTAATTTAAATAAATAGCATTATTTAAGAAAAGAAGAAAATTTTACTATTTCAACCCCATTTAATATGTTTTTTAAATCTGTGTGAAAATATGTGGTTTTCTAGTTTAGTGGGATGGATGAAGTATATTTTAAAATTTTACTTTTTTAACAATATTATTTAATTGAAACTATCAAAAATTTGCCCCCAAAAAAATATTAAAACTATATTATATATATATATATATTAGTTGAATTTTTTTTTTTTTAATTTAGGTGATATATGTAAGTGGATTATTTTTAGGGAAGGATGAGTGTGTGTGTGTGTGTGTGTGTGTGTGTGTGTGTGTGTAGACGCATTGATCTTAGCCATTTACAGTTACCAAAGTCTTTGTCCGATATTATTCCTTCCTGCAGTAGAAATACGCGCTTCACCGTCTCCACCTTTGCTTTCACACTCCAAGCCTACCAACCAAAACTCACCGCATCATATTCCCACTCCCACTTGTGAACATCTGATTCCCCAACAAACAGCTATGGCAGTGAGCAACAACCTCACCGCAATCCTCAATTTCATAGCCTTTATGTGCTCAATCCCCATAATCACCGCCGGAATCTGGCTCGCGTCCAAGCCCGACAACGAGTGCATCCACTGGCTCCGGTGGCCGGTGGTTTTCATGGGAATGGCCGTTCTTTTGGTCTCCTTACTGGGCTTCGTCGGAGCCTACTGGAAAAAAGAGGGCCTTCTCGGGGTCTACCTTGTGTTAATGGCGATTCTCATCGTTCTTCTCCTTGTTCTCCTAATTCTTGCCTTCGTCGTCACACGTCCCAACGGTGCTTACTCTGTTCCCGGCAGGGCTTACCATGAGTACCGGCTGGATGGATTTTCTCCCTGGCTGAGAAATCATGTTACTAGCTCCGATTACTGGGGGAGGATAAGGGCTTGTTTGGCAGACTCTGGAATTTGTCCTAAATTAGCTCAGGAGTATGTAACTGCTGCTGATTTCTTTGCTGCCCATCTGTCTCCTATTGAGGTAAATTATTTCTTCTTGTTAATCAGATTGGGACTTGCCTGTTTTCTTTGTGCAAAGGCGATCTTAGGGCTCGTTTGGTATTATTTTTTGGCTTATAAATTCGTTAATTAATGAAATGTTTTAGATTATTGCTCATATATGGTAATTGAAGAGAGACTACTTTGGCATCACACATTAAATTGAGATGAAAAATGAGTTGGATTTGCAAGGGAAAAAAATGTACTTGTAGTGTATGGGTGCTCGAATCAGGAGGACCCGCGTTCAGGGGCCTAGAGTCGAGATTGATTGATCATTGCCATGTTTAAGATAATAGAACTGTATTTGGTATTTGTAGTGTTATATGGTACTTGAGCTCAGTCAAGAGTAGAACGGATTCTAAGTGTTTGGCAACTCTTATAATCTATCACACATCATTTCATTGGTTTTATTTTTTTTCAAAAAGTCAAAAAGTAAAAGTCAATATGCAATTTTTTACTTTCTACAAAAACAACTAATAAAATAATATCACGTAGTAAATTATAATCCTAACAGATAACCTAAATTCCAATCAAACACTATGTAAGTTTCTTGATTTCTGAGCATTTTCAGGGTATATCTCTGAGTATAATATAAAATTCAAACAAAAATGCTTCCCATTTGAATGGACAAAATGAAATGTGATCTGGACCTACCACTATAATTATTGTTGCTTTGCATTCAATTTGCCCATAATTTGCTCTATTAACCCAAGAGTCAAGACGTTCTCTTCCGATCTCAAAATCCTAGACAAATCTTGATTCTTTGGGCCATAATTTCAACCATGCTTTTGTTATCTATCGTACTATTTGAATCCACAGCCAACCTGTAGTTTTGTTTGTTGTCTAACTAATGGTGGTACCTACAGCATTCAGTTTTTTCATGGAGCAAGATTGGGCTTCATACCAATAGAAAACAGCTAATTATAAAGTTCGAGAACTAATAGAAAACAATTAACATGTGACTTGAGTGACTCCATAAGGGAGCCAGATTTTGGTTTCAGAGTATTTTTCATAACAAGACTCCAACTTTTCCACATTGCAGTCCGGATGTTGTAAGCCGCCAACAGCATGTGGCTACCAGTACTCAAGTCCCACGACGTGGGTTGGTCCGGCAAACCAAGCAGTGGACGCAGATTGCTTGATATGGAACAACGACCCGAGCCAGTTGTGCTACAACTGTAGTTCGTGCAAGGCCGGTCTCCTGGGAAACCTAAGAGAAGAATGGAGGAAAGCCAACATAATCCTTATAGTCACAGTTGTGGTTCTGATATGGGTTTATCTCATTGCTTGCAGTGCATATAGAAATGCTCAAACCGAAGAACTATTCCAAAGGTACAAACGGGGATGGGTGTAATTCGACAACCAGATGGGAAAAGCTTCGACTTTTTCGAGTAGTAATGGTTTTTGGTCTGTCCAGCCTTTATTAGCTTCTTCCCTTTATTAGTGCTTTGTTGTTTGTATCTATTCTCTGTAATGTTCTTTCTAGTTTGAATTCTAATTGGCCTTAAAAAGTAAGAAAAAGAAATGGAAGTTTGTATTTTCCAATGTAACTTTTTCCTATATTCTTCTTGTGTCATGACATTATTATAAAGAATTAGAATCATATCCGAACTTTTCACTTTTCAGATTCTTAATTCCCATTTACTGGTTTCTTTTGCCTGTGCATCCTTGGAACACTAATCAAAATTTAAAAGTAAACTAAAAAGGATGTGTTATACACCATTGTATCTCTGATTATTTTCAATCCTTTAGGGTTTCATCTTTGGCATCAGATGGATAATTAACTTCCCACCTCCGTTCCCAAAAAAAAAAGACTGAGTTTCTATTTTAATTTGTCTCACGTTATAATTCACTTATATAAATGAAGTTGAACAATTAATTTTTTTTCTAAATAAACCCTTACTCTAACTACTAATAAATTTGTAGTGCGTTAAATTGAATTAGTCTTGAATAAGGGTATTTTAGAGAATTAAGTGCAAATTTATATTTTCTACTATATTAATTCACATTTCTTAATCCGTAAAATTAGTTGATATGGGCCTATTTTTACGGAACAGAAGTGGTATAATAAAGCACGCGAAACGCTTAAGCTTTTAAAGATTCGGTTTAACTGGTTAGAGCATTTTGATATCTAGTAAGAATTTGAGTGAAATCACTTAAAATAAAAAAATAAAAGGCGTAATAATTAATTAAAATTTGAATCTCTCTTGCTTTTCTCTCTCCTTATTTTTCTAAGCTCCATTTATTTTGAGACGTTTTAACTCTGTCTTGTTATATTGGAGATACTCTTAACTAGATATCCAGGTCGAAAAGATTAGATGCATATAAATTGATTTAATCCATTATAACTTGATATGAAATATGGAATCAATTTTCACAAGGTTCATTATGTCATTTATTATACTGTCATGTGAAACTTACAATGGCACAGGACTATTACTAATCATGCTTTTCCTTTATAATTGCTTTTGTTTAAATCTAAAATAATTACATTGCAACATGCTAAAGTTTTTATTTAGTCATAAATTAATAAGAACATGCATAAGTATAGAGTAGACAAATTTAAGTAGCATTATTAAGTGTAATAATTCAAAAATAGAATTATTATCATCGTCACAGTTGTATGAGTATTCTTTCCAAATTCCGACATGAGCCTAAACAACCACTTGTCTGCTCTTACCGCATCTAACAAGCTTTCTCCCTTATTATTATTATTATTATTATTATTATTATTATTATTATTATTATTATTATTATTATTATTTTGTGACTATTACAAGGGGATTATAGGGAAGGGGACTCGAACTTTAGTATAGGTGTGGAAACGCACACGAATGCCATTTGACCACATAGGTTTTGGCAGCAGCAACATCGTCATCATCATCACTACTACTACTACTTCGTCCCATAAAAATAAACCCAATTTCTATTTTAATTTGTCTCACATTATAGTCCATTTATGTAAACGAGGTTGAACAATTTATTTCTTTTCCAAACAAACCCTTAGTTCAGCTACTAATAAATTTATAGTATATTAAATAGAATTAGTCTTGAATAAGAGTATATTAGGGAATTAGGTACAACTTTTACATTTCCAACTAAATTAATTCACATTTTTTAATCTACGAAATTAATTGATATGAACCTATTTTTATGGGACGGAGCTAGTATTATTTAGAGTGGGTACTGATATTGCAAAAGACAACCTTTCCTTTTTCTTGTGTTCCTTTTTTCTTTATATTATTTACTTATTTATGGTCTCAATTTTAAAACTCTAGTTTGCAAAACTTTTACATGTAGGAAAATTTTCAAATACCCCTCGGAAGTTTTGTAACAAAACCTCTCATTTTGTGTAGTATATGTAAATTGTATATTTTAGATACAAATAACATACATCCATATGTTTTACATAAGATGAGAAGTTTTGCTATGAAACCTCTAAGAGGTTTCGACAAGGAAATCTGTCTCTATATATCACTATTATATAAAAAGCTAAGGGCCCAATTTACTATTTAATGAACAGTAACTTCTTTTCCCTTTTTTTTTTTTTTTTTTTTTGCTTGCCAAGCTCATATGCCTACCAACCGAACAACTTCTTGTACATTTTTACTTATCTTTTGTAATGTACAAAAAATTTATAAAATTAGTGAGTATAATAGCAGTAAATTTTACCTTATAAATGTTTAACTAGAATGATGATACTGTAAATGTTTATTGTTTTAATGAAGTGACGCATACTTCTAACTTTTATTTGTTTTATGTTTAGTTTCTAATATATCGGAAGAGCGTTTTTCAAGTCTTTATACCAAATATTATTTTATTTTACTTATATAAATATGGAGCGTCATGTATGAAAATTACTTCCTATTTGTATTAGCTGTTTTCGAAATAAAAAAAGCAAGCTTAATAAACAATTAGATGGACCATTTTATAATTGAATTTTCGATTTTTTAAGGGGAAAATTTGCGTCATCTACTTTATATTTGGAATTTCATCTATAAACATGTACTATACGTTATATCATATACTTTATTTTATTAATTTGTTATTAAAGTAAATATTATTAAGAGGAATTCTATGGGGGACATGAAAATGAGACATTATTAGGTGACATTCTTATGTTTCACACTTGTATTGGATGATTGAAAAAGTAGTCATGTAATTATCATCCAATGAATGTCTGTTACATGAGAATGTCACCTAATAATATCACATTTTCATTTCCCCCTAGAATTTTTCTATTATTAATGTTTCATGTATTATAAATTACCCAGATTGTACAATAAGATCTATTATTTTTGCTCGATTTTGCCTATTACTTGTCATATGTTATCTTTTACCAGCTACGAGTCAGTACGATCTTACCAATAATATTAACTGCTATTGCCTTATAGACTGGATCTTTCCAAAATTACTCAATTAAGAATTTACAACTTTAATGCTAATAAAATCCACACGATTTCAAGTAAAAAGTAAAACAAAACACGTGCAACGCACGTGTTGAAACTAGTTTGTGTGTGTGTGCGCGCGTGCGCACACTCTTTTAGTACATACATTGCACGTTATCGAGCAAGTCAAAACAAACAAGTCACTAGCTCTATAAAGAACCCACCTCAAAGAATCAGTATGTCCTATTTCATAATCAGAATCTCTTTCAGAAACTTCTCAAAAGTTTTGTTAAAAAACTTTCATCCCATGTAGTACACATGGATACACGCTATATGAATTTAAAATGCACATAACCAAGGTTTAAAATACACGTGATGAAGTTTTTGAAAATTTTCGTTAATAACCAATAAAAGTTACAATTACGTAAAACCTTCACATGTGGATCAAATATATCCTTAACATCTGAATCAAATAGGAAAGAACGAGCCATGTTTAGAAGTGTGCATCTATTGAGTTAAATCAGACCTTTTGTATGGAACCAGTTAATAAAAATAACCACGTCATTAGCTGTCAGGTGCACTCAATAGAATTCGAAACAACAATGTAGTCAAGACAAAAATATCAGTCAATGCCTCGATCATAGGAGCCCGAACTTCAACGACCGACAATTTGGCATTATTTTGCTTACAACATACAATTGGAACTTGCATCTATACACACCGACGTTACCGACCTCGTCGAATTGCGAACATTTAAAAAGGTTTAGTCAATTTCTCTACATTAATCTCGAAACAAACAAAAAAATTACTAGTACACCTCGTCTTTAGAGCATCTCAATGTAAAATCAAAGTAAAATATTAAGTATATTTAGGTCAAAGAATTTTGACATTACATTCAAAATTTCTCCAATGCAATAATATAAACATTGTATATTTGTCAAGTTATTATTAGATATTTATAAAAAGAGAGAGAGAGAGAGAGAAATATATTGATTAGGTAAATTAATATTTGACATTGACTATGACAATGTCTCATGACATTCTCTATGACAATGTCAAGCATTTACTGTCCCAAATCAACACTTTTTTATCAATTGTCATATTATTTTATGACTATGATTATATATTAGAGATGTTCTTAAATTTGGTCTCGTTTTCACAATGATTTAAAAAAAAAAAAAAAATTAATTGGGAAGACTCATGTGATATAATAACATTCTAATTAGGTCACAAATCCTTAATTAAAAATTTGATTTCCCTCCTCAATAATCCCTCTATAATATCAAGACAAAAAGAAAAGAAAAGAAATTACTCGCTCAGTCCTACAATTAGGACATGTTTACTCCCAATTTCATAAATATTAAAAATATTTCAATCAATGTTATTTCGTAACCAACTTCATGTTAGTTATCCATCACCCCCCCCCCCAAAAAAAAAAAAAAGCACTTCATGTTACCAGTATTACTTCGTAGTCCTTAACTTGAAAACTACTAAAAGGGAAAAGGGAAAAACAAGTCTATTTTATTTAGTAAGACAAGGGGAATAATATATTTTTTAAAAACAAAATTTAAAAATATTTTTCAAAGCGTAATGATCTCTCCCATACGCTGTTGATGTGGCAACGCCCACGTTGTACTTAGGGGTTGACGTGACAATAGTAGGGTTAGTCCCAAGCTAACATCATACATTGTATGAAATTATATTATATCATATGGTCATGTCATGTGTATAGACCATGTCACATGAAAAATCACAATCATATATGACGTCCACCAACACACGCCACATGACTATATTATGGCACAATATGGTGTCATACATATAATGTTAAATCATTTTTAGCACCACCTTAGTGGTGAAATTTATAAAATGATCTATCATCATTCGTCTAGCAAGATTATTCCGTCAGACGAACATGTGGAGCAAAATCATTGAACAACTCAAATATAGATTATCATACTGCGTTACGTGATCTCTTACTATGTGTGCCTCCAGTGGGATATGGTGGAAGATTAGGAGTCAAGACTAGTGAAATTTACATCTCAGGAGTATTTTCCAAATATATCCTTTCATCTAGCAATTCTTTCACTACAATAATTTTTTAATCTTCGCGATAAAGATATAGATTAAAGAGACACATAAAAAAAATAAGATTTCAACTACATAGATTTTTTTAAAGAAGATTTCAACTACACTTCGATAAAGAAAGTGTCCTCTAGTTTGGGACTGATGAAAAAAAAACTCAAGTCTATATTAACGGGTGCAAGATTTGAGAAAATTATAATGAAGAGAAAAAGAATTAGAGTGTGTTTGATTCACAGACTTCCCATGGAAAATGAGGTTTTCCACTTAAATTTTTACTTTTATCATGTTTGATTCACATTTTTTTCAATGGAAAATATTTTCCATTTTGTTGTCACGGGACCACATTTTCCTTGAAAATAAGGAAAATATTTTTCCTGTGAGGGTGTAGATTTTTTGTTTTCTAGATAATTCACATATATATATATGTGTGTGTGTGTTTGGAATTTTACTTCCAATCAAATACGTTACAATTCATTTTCTATGGAATTTAATTACTGGTAGTTCAATTAACAGGAAACTATTTTCTCTCCCACTAAATTCCTTGCTTGTAGTCAAACGTACTCTTTAAATGTTGGAGATTAAAGAGATTTGAAATGTGCAGACGTGAATGCATATAGTTTATCAAATCAAAGGGAGGGATAGAAATCATAACTGCTGACAGTAAGAAAGACTTTTCTCCCATACTCGCCCCAAATTTTTATCTAAGGTTGTCTATCCGTCCTCAATCCCCAGGCCTTCCATTCTCTAATTCTCTCCCCCGCTAATTTTTTTCCTCCCTCCTATCTCTGTAGTCTCTTGCGGTCGGAAACCACCGCATAGTGATATATTAGTTTAAACCGCAGAGCGATACATTAGTTTAGTGATAATGCATGCGAATAATGAGAATCAAACAAGTATCATTGGGATGGGGGTTGGTAATTTTTATATTGTAAGATGCGTTTAACAAGGCACTACAAAATGGTGTCATTTTGTTTTAATTAATAATCCTTGCCCGACTTCAAGGCTGCTTCATGGCAGTGTTTTAAAAGGTGTTAAAATCTGCTAGGACGTCGAGAACAAGCCTCAAATCATACAAGTCTAGATGATTTTTTTCCTTTCTAACTTCTAATATTAATCAAAAAACACCTTGACTGGCCAAAACCCATGTAAGTTTAATGCCACTCAAGCAAGATTCCCACAACCTTCATTAAGGGTTCGATTCCCTTCTCCTTCAACCTTCTCTTATAGTGTTTTATTTAGAAAAAGAGAAAAAAAAATGAAAAAACTACGACTCACTGGTGCCACTAAATCATGCTGCAAATCCTAGTCTACGACTCATAATGTGCGTGCCCCAAGCCCTTCTCGTCGACGAATCATGAATCTCAAGGAATGTGAAGGTGTTTTTAACGAAAGGGATTCATCTAAGTCGTCGTCGTCATCGTCAGAGAAAAAAGAGAGTCACGAGTGCCAGGGGAGGTTGAGTTCTCAGTAGAACGTCTTCACCCTTGCTCCAATTTCTCAAGAAGAGTCTTCAGAATAGGTTTTAAAGTAGAGAGGAGGATTCTAATTTAAGTTCAAACTCTTTGTTTTCTTTTTAATAATAGTTAGGTTTTATAGATTCATACAAGACTCTCAAAAGCTGAATGTACATTTTTCCATAAAAGAAAATGTACAAATAAAAATAAATCGAACAACAAATGTTGCACTTAAAGCACGCATTAGGCAGTCAATAGAAAACATTACCACTTTTGCGTACCTAGAAAATGCTTCCTGCACTTAGGGCTCATCACAGCCAATCCAACAGTCTAATTTTGTAAAATAGCTCTCCCCTTAATTTTTGTCCAGCAGCATCCGGCATACAAAAATGTCCTGATGCCCTCAACTGTTTCCAATTCTGTTGAAGAATTTAGTTAGCGATAATCATAGTAAGCGTATAAAATCAGGTTTAGAGATCAAATGCACATTCAGATCACGGTTTTTCAGATGATAGTACACCGTCATTAAATATTAGTTGCTGCTAAGACCCACAAAAGCAGGAAGTCGACATGACAAAACTCAGTTCACAGCATAAACTGCACAAGGGTGATGAATAAGAATGTACCCGATTAAAAGACAGAAAATTTGCTATTTCATCCAATCTCAGGCCGCTGCTAATTTTCTCGACCACACAACATACATGGGATCTGTGCGCCCGGGGTTGGGAGATATATCCACAGCCTAACCAAAACAAAATAAATTATCAGAACTAGCACATACTAATTACATTGCACACGGGAATATATTAAAATGTCTCATTAATGTATGATGCAACTGGAAAATTGGATGGATATCGAAAACATTCTATTAAGATATGTTTTCCGACAAATTAACAATACAAATCATATCTCACTACCCATCACAAAATGTTTAATTTTTTCAGGAAAAAGAGTTGAATCATAGTGATTTATTATGAATTCTAGTTTTCAGAAGAGCTATATGTATTTTCTCTCAGAGATGGCGTATTTTCATTTAGAAGCACAGCAGATCAATCATAATGAAGCAGAAATATTACTATCATAATCTCTGTGCAGCTTTGACCTGATTATTTACTAAGCTGATTAGAGAATCCAAATCCAAAAAATAATCAAGTCAGAAACCGGAAGAATTACGTCTATGGTACTCTTTTTCCCTGTTCAAACATGAACTAATACCTTAAAGAAATGGCAATTATTTGCAAGTATATCACTATGCTATAACAGAAATATTTGCAATTATTTCTCATATCCTCTCTCTATTCTCCAGAAAAAATTATTGTCCCAAAAGCAAAGCAACAAAGAACAAGCCCTATATGATATTTAGACAGACCATGGACTTCTAGGGATGGCAAAAAAGTCCAAGCCCGATAAATGTGATTACCCAGCCCAATAGGGATGGGGAATCCAAATTATGGCTGGTGACAGGCATATTGTCCTACCCATCCATTTTTTTCTTTATTTTGTGTGTGTGTGTGTGAGTGAGAGAGAGAGAGAGAGAGAGGTTTCCCTAGTTACCGAAGATCTCATAAGAATAAGCAGAAAATATAAAGCTTCACCTTGAGATGTAATACAATAAGCCTAATCTGTATGTTGATGGTAATTAGTTTAAGTACTATAATCATAAAGATCTCCTGCCAGCACGCTGGTAGAAGAACATTACCGGTTATTACCGTTACCAATATGCATTTCGATACCCCTAATGTTAGCGTAAGCTACATGATTATCTCTTTCTTGTTCATTGTAAAGTGCAACCACATTAACACATAGTTTCATGTCATTGAATAGCAGTAAACACTGGGAACCAATAGTTGGACAGCTTGTAAATGACACACTCAGATAATAATCAAAAATTCTAGGGAGACATGAAATTGAAACATGAATAAGCGACGTTGTAGATGTAGCACGATTGCATTGGATGATGAAAAAGTATCCATGTAATCATCACCCATAAAATTGTGATACATAAGCATGTCACTTATTTATGTCATCTTTCCATGTCCCTTGGAATTGCTCGATAATAACAGGTTTATATTTGACATACAATCCACAACTTTTCAAAACTATGTAAATAAGTACTTATGGATGCTTGGACAAAATAAAAATAAAGATGATAAACAAGAATATAAATGGACAGTACATGGGTATGGAGACTACACATCCCTGCGTGGCCCCTTGAGCAGTACTCTAAGGGTATTTCATGGGTGCTCATTTTCACCCATAGCACCATGCTCATGTGTTAAAATGAGCACCCTCTGACAGTTAGATGGATCCCACTGCATGTGGAGCCACCCCCATGTGAGGGAGTGCTTATTTTAATATGTGAGCACGGTGCTCGGATGAAAAAAGTTGATGTCATACAAGGTCCTCACTCAGCTTGTTGCACTTATTTCTTTGGAATTTATATTATTATTTAAAAATCGAGGTTTAAGTTATCGAGTAATATTAGAAATTTAGAATCAATCTGAAAGACTATTATGTACCTTGGGAAGCTCAAACCCTCCAGCATAATGGAAATATGCTCCAACAATTACTACATGGTCAGTATCTCCAGTGGAAGTCCATATTGAGATTGCCTTTGTAAAGAAGCAGCGGTTGGAGAAGCTGATATACAAGCAAAATCAACAGAATTAGAAAAGTTCCCCTCGATCAAAACGCTTGATAAGAAAAGCTTTGGAAATTATATGCTCAGTTTAAATAACAAAGATAGATAAATGTTGAGCCTGCCAAGAGCTTCGACTTTTGAATATGTTTTCGGAGAAACATCTCTTTCAGAAATGTTAAGTTGTGCAAAAAAGGACTTCTGTTCTGTTCTTAGTGCTTATTACTTAAAGTCTGAACTTAAGGCGCTACCTTGTTATAGCTAGTCCACCTGGTTTAAGGATCCTACACATCTCCTTGAAAAAGTCAATAGGCTTTGTTATGTAGTCAACACTAACCTGCAAAATAAACCCCTCCCATGGAGCGTTCAGCCTTTAACAATACAATCAGAGGAAATAAAACAGAATAGTATCACATGTGAAGTATAAAGGAATTCTCCAACTAACATTACCTATTGCTATTGGTTCTATTTTGAGATCCAGAAAGTTATAAGCGAAGTGTTCCTCAAAAGAGGCAAAGACAAAAGAAAATATACTAAGTTTCTTGTGTGTTTGACATACAGAGAGAATCTACCACTAGAAAAATGAATCTTTACTTATTTGAAGAATGAGGGTATCGATTTTGTTGTAAATTCTTTGGGATACAATATGCACAAAGGTCTTGCTAAGGAATCTCTACCTATGTTGCTCGCACTCTTCACCTTAGGAGAAGTACCCGTGTTGGACAATAGGATATGGAATAAGGGTATGGGATCCTTCTTGGATCCTTTTAAGTCAAAAGAAAATTCTTTATATCATTAAAATCAAGAAAAAATTTTATGCACCCCCTTCCTTCCCCACCCCAAAAAAAAAAAAAAAAAAAAAAAAAAAAAAAAGGAGAGGCACATGAAACTATCAAAATATGAATTTCCAAATTCAATTTTAGGTTTAAAAGTTGGATTCATGTATTATTTCTAAAATTTGGATGCTCTTTAGCCGTCTCCCTGTATCCTGAATTTTTGAAAATGAAGGGAACTCAACACTCGGATATACACCCGTTCCCGAGTCTGGGCATCATAGATCTCTACCAAAGATGTTCCCATAAATTTGTCACAATGTGGAGACACAGAAAATATAGTAGTCCCCTTCTCATTTCTTCTATTTCACCCAAAAGAATTGTCACCTTAAGGAGCCTACAGATTTTGACCTTGATCACGGCCATTTAAAAGTTAAGCATACATTATTAGTAACATCCACCACTTCAAGTGGATGGGTAGAGCGTGTTAAAGTTGATACATATTCTACAATGTTATTTTTAAAGGCCCACATAATATAACAGCAATGGTAGAAACCAAGGATAAATTTGGAATTTGATTCCTGCAGCTGAAGTTGAAAAGTATTTTTTTTTTTTTTTTGAGTGGGGGTGGTTTAGCAATTACACGAACACAAATATACAAAAGGGGTACTGAAAACAAATAGGAAAATCTAAGATTTCCAAGCGATAAAGTACCAGATCTAAGGCTGATCTAAAATATTTGTCAGAAGTTGAAGGAATGTACAGCTGGATACGATGGACGTACCGCATTTGTGATTACATCAAAGGTGTTATCTTCAAAAGGGAGTTTAGGGTCCACATTTAAGTCTTGCACAATATACTCTGTGAGAACCTACAAATACATGATGGCAGAATAAAGAAATCATCAACTTAAGAAGCATATAGAGGTTTGGAAGTCAAATCTCTAGATATAAGACAGATGCCAAGGTATTGAATTCATTTCAATGTGTATATCCATTTAGTCTGAAACTGAAAATCTGAATACTTTGCTAAAAGTATAGAAACGGCTCAAAGGCGTCAGATTTCCTTCATCATACAACTGTAACTTATGATACAAGAGGAGACATATTAACCAAGCATTTGAAGAATTTCATAATAATAGTATACAAAGACCAAATGTTTCAGGACCAGGAAAAAGGAAACTTAGATATTCAGGGTTTTACAATAAACAATGGACTCACCGGATTTCTTTTGAGCTCTTCTTCATTCATACCCATCCCCACTATTTTGGCTTGCTTATACCCTTTCGGGTAATGACTGACCTAGATGAAATATAAGAATCACGCTATGATCATGTGTCATTTCCAACTAAAGGTGTGAAGTAAGGTACACATTTCCTACCCAGCTGCTACACATGTCTAGGATAGCAACTCCAGGAGTGTCACTGGGTGGAAAAACCTCTGAGTAAAATTTAGTAAGTGCAGCAATTGCTGGATCATCAATATGCGTCACAAAGCGTGGAGATTCATAGAACAATGAATCTGGCGACTTGGAAAAAAAATTATTGTATATGAAATGTATCCCCAAACCTTGCTATTTATTTAGATGCTTCTAGAGCTATGCAGTGCAAAATCTCTTCCTAACAACTTAATGGATCATCACAAAAGCCATGCAGCAAATCATTATTCAAAGAAGGAACAGCGTCAAGGAGATAACTTTGATTTGTCATTTATTGCAGAATCTGCACGGAGGCATGGTTCCAAACTCTGTTTTGGAAACCAGAAGACAAACCTATAGTTGTCGAAGTCCATAATTTCTCTCGATAAAGATTTTTTTGTAAGAAAAATTTTCCTGGGGAAAATTGATTCTATTGGAGAAAGGATGGTTAAAATTAGATACATTTATTTTTATTTGGCCTAAAGGAAAATAATATCTCTAGAGAATGCGTGGTTGAAAAATGAGTTTGGGAATTACCCGAACAAGCTGTAAAGATATTACTAGCTGCGGGCTGAAAATTGTAAAAAATGCAGAAACAATGTTCACAAATTTCTAATTTTCCTTCTGTCATTCCATCATCTTAATATTAGTGTCATATTAACTATGTTTGTCCATTTACAATCACAATTTTCGTATAATAAACAATAGAAGACCAATTACACATATTTCCCATCTAGATTGTCGATTCTTATATACTAAGAGCATGTTTGTAATATCAAAAATTATAGTTTAAATGGTAAACAGTTGAAATGTGTAGAAAAAAGTGGTTAGTGATTATAAGTACAAGAAAATATACAGATTGAAATGATGTTAGACCAACATAGATTATAATTTAAGTTATCTCTAACATGCTCTAATTTCAACAAAACCTCATTACCATGAAATAGCAGTGGCAAGGAAGAGAAGTATTTGATTGAAATTCAAATTGCTAAAGAATTTATGACTGCCTTAGAACTCGTAAATACTCCCTCCGTCCCACAAAGATAGCCCGGTAGTTATTTTCACACATATTAAGAAACAATGGTTAATATAGCTATAACATTATATTTTACCTATATTTTTCCATATATATCTTTGTCTTATTAATTGTTTGAAAATACTAACAATGCATAGGTAGCTGATGTGGAGTAATAACAACATACATTAATTAGAAGTATATATGGAAATGAAAAATTAAAGACATGCTCAATATGATAAGCGGACTATCTTTTTGGAACGGAGAAAAATAATATTATAGGACTATCTTTGTGGGGCGGTAAGTATTTTTGTTTAATAGAATTAGATTTTATAAGAATGAGTGGATGAGATTTGTGCAGTACACGTGAGTCCTGTTAAATATGTGGATGGGATTGGTTTGACCAAATTCTGTTTTTAAATAGAAATGGTTTGTGAACATGGATCTACATGATGAGATAAAATTAACATTTTAGTGAGTGAACAAAATGTGCCAGAATCCATGCTAATAACTGCAAAATTTCCAGTTAGAGATAACTGAAGAACTGGCAAATTCGCAGTTCAGATCATTCATTGCAGTTAGCCGACCATAATCATTTCTTCTCAGATAACCCAAAAAGAAAGTGTCAGTGCATGGTACTGAAAATGACTTAATTGAAAAATAGTAACACGAATGCTTTAAACAATTTAGTGGGGGCAGATATGTGAGGTGGTTGCAGAAGAGAATTTACTCATCAAACCGCTGGAAATCCTCCGCTTTGAAGGGAAATTGCTCAGGCCACTCCATATTCTCTAATACCTTTATTTCAAAGAAAAAATAAATGAAAGAATAAAAATTTAAAACTTGAACAAATTACAAAACTTTGCATTTGCAACTAAAACAATTCCTAAGGAGTCACGGATATTTGAACTAAAATCTCAAAATTTCACATTTGTGGCACATTAACATAGTTTGGGGGCAACTGAACTCAAGGCAGACAGCATGCTTTAACAGTGCCAGCAAAGAAACGAAAAACATAATTTATCTTTCAACATGCATCTTTGACCTTCCAAAAGGAAGCAGATTGTATCTTTATGTTCCTAAATTCCACTGGCTCCAATTCGAATCAAGAATGATAAACATTACCAGATAAAGACAGTACTATGAAATTCCAAAGATTAATTATGGACAATGAAATTCTAAAATCATACTGAAAAGTTAAATTAGAAGCCACATAATTTCAAGAAATACAGTTGTTCATTTTTCCAAATAGACAGTTCCTGAACTTTGATTCAAGCAATTGTAGCACAAGAAAGCTAAACCCAATAGGAAAGTAACTGAAAATCAAACCCCAAAACAGGGCCTATTTCAACCTAGAAATCAAGGTAAAATTTTACCTTCTCAACTGCCCCCTTTTGTCTTGCAGAAGCTATGAACGATTTGGCAACAAGATTCCCCGCCATGTTCATCAACTGAGCCCAAAATGAAACCCCAATTCCCAACACTACCCTACGAGTACGAGGAAGCCTATACCCAGCAACCCCTCTCTTGATAACTCTTGAAAGTTGGGGGGTAAAAGTGCAAAAATAACAAGAAACTGCTGGTAAAGGAGAAGAAACGCCCACAAAATATGGTATACCGTGTTGTAGTTTGATGCCAAAAGCTTTAGCCATTTGTTACCGCTTAAGCGAAGCGACTCTTCGGGTTTTCAGTCCTGTCTAATCGATTTCCGTTTCATAATTTCTCGAATTAAAAAATTCAATGCAGACCGTAAAGCTTGGGCAGCAACTCAATTTGATCATGTTATCTATACGGGATTTTATCACAGATTTGGTGATGATATACAATTTACGTGGCCATCTTGCATTTCAGCTATCTATTGAAAAGTCAGTAACCTCCACTGTTGGCCAGCCTTTCAATTTGAATCAATTTTTGTGCTTCTCTAATTTTTCATTTATTATCGCATTATTATGTTTTTAACGTCACTTTCCATCCAAACCTTTAAACTTTTCTCATGTGATAATTTCACTTTTCATCCCCAGTCTTTCTGTTTAGTATCAGTAGAGTCCCCAATTTTTTTTCGATGTGATGAATCCCCAACGTTTCATAAATTCCCATGAAATGTCGTTTTTTTTTCTGGAGTGGGCAGGGGAGGGCTGAATCCACTTTTCAATGATATTCTATTGCTCATATACAATTTATTATTTCAATTGGTTATAACCATGCATTGCATTGATGTAACACTAATTTAAGATTAATGAATACGTCTCTAACCTAGACTCGAAGATGTTTTTGAAGAAATTAATAGAAAATTAGGCATTCGAATAGAATTTCCCAATAAAAAGAAGAAACGATATCGTAATAACTATTGGTATGAATCATCAAGAGAAAAAAGTGATATTTTGCACAATAGTCTTTACATTTTGTAGGAGATCTCTTAGAGCTTGTTTGAAACTCTTTATTTTTTCCTATTATAATTTCAGCTATTATGATTTGATTGTTGATTTGATAACTACTCAATAATCACCACACATACCAAACTTCAATTAAATTCCCACAACTCATTTCCACTCATTATAAATTCCCTTAATAAATTCAAAATATAAAGAGCTTCAAACAAGCTCTTAGTTTATCAAGAAACAACAAAACTTTTGCAAGATTTGAGACGTAAAACCTTGTATGATTTTAGATGGTACAAAAATTTTCCTTTTTTTTTAAAAAAAAAAAGTATTGGAAAAACCTTAATCCGAATGCCTTTTTCGGAAAGAAAACTTCATTTTAGGACTGCCAATGTTGTTTGCTGAAAATGTCAAATAACTTCACTTTAGAATATTGTTACTTTTGGTGATCTAGTCAAAACTATCTATATCAATACCAAAGTCTAAATTGTATAATTCTATCCATGTCTCACATAAATAGGATGATAAGTATTTTCACACGGATTAAGTATTGGTAGGTAATATGGGTGGAACATTTTATTTTATTTTTCCACATATATCATTATGTCTCATTAATTGTTTGAAATACTTTCAATACATCAATAGTTGAATAACAATAATTAATGATGGACATATATAGAAATGAAATATTAAATACATGTTTAATATGGTAAACGGACTATCTTTTTTAGACGGACGAAAATAAAATAGTGGATTATTTTTTTTGAGACGGTGGTAGTATGACTTTAAACTTTAAAATGAGTGATGCTATTTATTCGGTCTCTTGTCTAGTTGGCGTCACTACATTAGAGGATTAGTTGATATGCATAAATACATAGGAGTCATCAGTTATTTAATAGTCAATAAATAGATGATAACTAGACTGGAGACTCAGTCTAGATAAATAGCATTATTCTTTAAAAATCAGTTGAAAAAAATAAGAACTCGTTCATTTCTATCATGCACTATGTGATAGTGAGAAGTGGTTCGGCTAAGGAGCCTTATTTATCTTTTAATAAGGAACCTTACTGCTTAGGTGGCGAGAATCTAACAAATTTCTATCTCATTAGCAAATTTCTAGTGAGATAGAAGAGATATATTGATCTCTCTAGAAGGTGTTATAATTGGAGATATATGTTTGAGGTTATATTCACACAAAAATTTTACTATAAAAACCGCATTTAACCGTGTCAAATATGCTTTATTAACAAATTTTACAGTTAGGTCTTTAACATTTTTATATCATATATATTTTTATCTTTAGCCAATCAATGATTATTTTTCTTTTGAAGTACAATTATAATTCATATTATGACACTACAAGTGCATATAGATATATATCTTTTTGAAACATAGCGTACAGAAATCAACAATACAAACCCTATACAGGAGACTACAAGAAATCAAATTTCAATATAGGAAACACAAAGTACAGAAATTAACAATACAAAACCTTAAACTGGTCACTATAAGAAATCAAACTCCTATATAAGAAACACAACGCACAAAATCAACCATACAAATCCTTATACAGTGGACTATAAGAAATCAAATTCTAATACAGGAGACTACAAACTATATATACCTACATGAGGAGAATTGAACATGGGACCTCTACGTCCAAATGCCTCAACTTTAGCCCTAACCGAATAGACTAAGGCTTCATTGGCTTTCATTTAATAATTATTCTAACCATACACAACGATTATTTTTTCTTAAAAGTTTCGTCAAGGGAAATCTTAAATATTTTGAATAAAGAAAAGAATCACAAATACAAAAGTACAACTTTATGTTTTCTTATTAATTTGTTAGCTCAGTGCTAACAAATAATTTTGACTGGAACTCATAAATATACAAACCCGTGTTAATTTTTACTTACATTAGTTAATGTTTATAATAAAAAATAGCATATTTAATGTTATTTTTAAAATAACAACAATGGTAGGTAATATTTATAATATGGCAAATATTTATATCCAAGAAATTTTCAGCAAAACTTAAAGTGAATGTAGAATAAGAAACTTAAGCAAAAGAAGTCATCAATTTATGGAGTCTTATTATCAAATTTTTAAACAATATAGGAGCACAGTGTAATAATATTTGAAAGAAAAAACAATAATTGGTACGGAGGGACGATGACTTCTGAAATAAACTACAGAGAGTCCCTACTTCAACTCACTTCGCATTGCATAATACCACATAGGCGCAGAAAGTGCAGAATCAGACTAAAATTGAGATCTAATGCATGAACACTACAAGAAATGTCGGCTACTGCGATGAAAATTTTCGACGACTCTGAAATTTGTCGCTACAGCTTCGGCTGTAGCGGCGACAACCAGTCGCCACAGTAGGGTTACCCTTATAGCGGTGACAAATTGATGTCGCCGCTATACATCGCACCTACTGCGGTGACATCTAATGTCGCCGCTATAGGTTCTACCTACAGCGGCGACAAGGTCCACGTATAGCGGCCACAAGAGAGTCGTCGCTCTAAAGCATGGCGGGAAGATTTCCCGCCTTTATTTCTTATATTTACCAATAAAAAGTTGTTGCTATAGGCTTTGTGGTCGTCCCTATAGTTGTCAATAGCTATATAATATATATTAAAAATGCAAACAATGGATTGAATATTCACTTAATCCAAATGGAGGGTGGCATGCTTGTGGAGGGAGGGTCACGGGATCGAGCCTTCATGCGTGCAAAACAATTATTAAGAGAAATGAAGCTGGGCTAAGGTGGCGGGTCGGGACCGGTCCAGATGGAGGTGGGTCGGGTAAAATTTTTTTGAAAAAATTAATGACAAAATGGTTAAAATTTATAGGGGCGACATTTAGTTGTCACTATACGCGTCGTTACAATAGCAGAAAATGTTGTCGCTATAAGGCTATTGGTACGGGGTTTTAGTAACGATCAGGTCGTCGGAAAAAGTCGTGGCTATTAACCTATAGCCGCGATATTTAGGCCTATAGCGGCGATTTTGTCGCGGCTATAGGCCAAGTTTCTTGTAGTGGAACATGAATATGGAATGGGACTAAAATTGTGATGAACTTCAAAAACAAATAAAATGCAACCATTCCGCAATTTTGAACAAAGCAAAAGTGCGAAAGATAATCATACAATTCATTAACAATTCCAATATTCAGTACAATAGAGTTTTACAGTACTATAAAAATCTATAGTGAAGTTGATGTAATATAAAACTCCACAATCTCCACCACATTCCATAAATTTATAAATCCACATGTTTATAATGAGAAACAATCACCTTAACGTTAGCTGCAAACTTCATGAAGTCGTGCATTTGGTTAAGACATTAAATAGAATTTTCACACATGCATCTTGTAATCCCATTTGCTTGGCAATTTCATTTCACATTATTTATGAACCTTCATATACTAAAACGCAAACACAAAAAAAAAAAAAAAAAAATCATCAGTTACATTAAAGAGACATCATCTAGAATTTCAAAGATGAAAGAGAACTAATGTAATGATACCGTTGAGCAACATATTATTGCACCTGCTTCATTCCATATTCATTTGGCAAAAAGCCACTACCTAGGCAGGTGATGTGAAGCATCATCTCAAAATTTAGCATTGTCAAAAGATGTTCTTTTTTTTCTTCTTCTTCTCACAGAACTCAGATGAAGAATATAAGATAGCACAATTTTATTATGTTTCTTACACTGCTTCAGTTCTATCCCTAAAAATTTTCTAAAGGTAATTTCTCAAGGCTATTTCCAAAGGCTGAGCACATGCATACATCAAAATTAGATAGTTAGGTTTTTTTCATTTTGAGTACGGTCATAATTTTTACGGTATTGCTTCACCAAATAATTCAATATGATAATGAAATGTTCCTGCATCAACCAAGCCATGCATTAGCCAAGCCATTTTTACAGTGATAGTGAAATGTTTGATCTTATTACTAATGGAATGGATTTATTTAACAATGCATCAAATTTGAAATCACATGCACTAATACGATGAGTAGAGATTGTAAAGTTCACTAGTTGAACAGGTAAATTTTTACCAGCTATGCTATGCCCAGTGAAGTTTGTAGCACTGAGATTGTTTCTCGCCAATGTACTCCTTTAAAATAACTGTTATGATAGCTCCTTAAAGATCGAGACGATACTCAGTGCAAAGTTGAATGAAACTAATTGGGAATTGTTTACTATTTCAACTCAGAGTAAATTGTCATTCAACCATACCTTCTAGTCCCTTTATGTGTTTTACCTTGATGGATTTTCTACACTTGTTCAGCAATGCAATGACTACCAATATTGTAATACCCACCGCACCACCATTCATGGACTGTCTATCCTGTAGTCAATAGATAGTTATCATTTCTATGTACAGTACTAAATATGTTTTTTTTTCATCTTTCCTGCATGGGTGAGTATTTTTGATCAAGAGCTAGGATGTACCTTTTGTGGGTTTCTTCTTTCCTACCATGGATGAGTATTTTTGATGAAAAGCTAGGATGTACCTTTCGCGGGGCAGTGAGACCTCTTCAAACTTTGCCTCATCATCTGCTACATAAGATTATAGACATTAGCCAATGATATCACTACTAACACGATATTATTTGAAAATCGATTTTTTTGAAACAAACAATCTGTACCATAATTATCAAAACCGGACCGGACCGGCAGGTCGGACCGGAAAACCAGTGACCCGACCAAGTGTCCGGTCTAGTTAACAATTATTTTACAATATGTAATTGAACTGAAATTGACTCGGCTGACCCGACGCGTTTTGCAAAGAACTGCTGACCTAAAAACCAAAAAACCTCCCGGGTTGTTGCACATCAAGGGAATTTAGAACTTGACATCTTTTAAGCTATATTTTTCACCTAATTACCACTCCTCTTTTTCATCGTCGTTCTCTCATTGCAGTCCAGCCATCCAACAATAACAATTCACAAGCCTAACAATCCCAAAAAAAAAAAAAAAAAAATCACAACCCAAAAATTCCAATTCAAGGTCCGTTTCTTTTCCTCTTCATATTGCCACATTGTTGTCTCAACAATGAACTATTATTTTTAATTCCTAGTTGGTATTGTTTTTAATTCATGTTGCCACATCATTGTTTTAAACATTTATGAAGTCTTTTTTTGTTGGTGCTTTGATCGCATGACAATGTTTTTATTAGTAAAAAAATATTTATTGGTTTTATTTTCACTTGTATAATGATATTTAATTTCAAAATTATAATAGAATTGACACTAATGGCAATTATTCATGCTATATTTGTCAAAAATAATTCAATAAGTTGATCAGAATTGACCCATCGATTCGACTGCCGAGTCACCGGTTGAACTAGTGAATCAATGACCAAGGTCCTAGGCCGGTTCAATGTCCAAGCCGGGTCTGATAACTATGATCTATAGATATTATTAGAAAGCAAGGTAAAAAGGAAAATAACTGTAGGCCAAATAAATACAAACTCAGAAAAATGACCCAAAAAAACTCCATAGAAAGATGAGCAAGAAACGGCCTACGCTAAGAAGAAAACAAAAAATTAAAAAAATAAGAAGACAACATAGAAACCCAACACATAGATGTACCTCCAAAATATTGGGCCAAAGATTCATGTGGGAACAACACTATGGGTAGATTCATAAAAGCGACTCGTGGATGCAGAGAATTTAAAGAATGCAGGAATGGATGAAGCCATGACTTCTCGGAGCACTGGGAAAATATAGGGATGGAAAGTTGAGCCAAAGATTTTTATTTTTTTATCCTATTATGTAAATAGATAAATTCTAACATCAAATTTAAGATAATCTAGAAGACAAACTATAAAAACAAAAAGAAATTAAAGAAAGATTTTCATATCCCAGTTCATCTTCACCTTACATAGTGTCATTATTCCAAATTGTACAAATTATAAACTATAAAGTGCAAATTTGCACGAAATTTAAAGCAGAGAGATAAATTTATATCATCATCGTCGTCGTCGTCATCATCATCTCATTACTAATAAATTGCATGTAATGACACTTTCCTCGAGTAACCATCATTTTAGTACTAATTAGTATCTTACCTTGCAACTAAATTTATGTAATGTAATCCTTATATTACGCTTTATCGTGTCCCTAGTGTTATTTCAAAAATTCCTGGAATGACATAATTAAAATTTAAAAATTAAAATAACTTAAAATAGAATCTCTAAAAGTTCATGGACAATCTTTTTAATTCCAAAACATAGAGCCGTCTTGTGCAATTTCAGAAATTGCACAAGAAGCCCTCTTTCCCAACAAATCTACTGTCTAAACAGTGCCTATGATAGACCCACAGCAACAGCCTACAAAAACCACAACCATCAAATCTAGACATTGCCAATTGAGAGATCAATAGCAATCCACTGAAACCAACCCAAACTCTTTAGACTCGGACTAAAAAAACTCAAAGTCAAAACCAATACAGCTCAGAACAATATTAACAAAGACGCTAGAGCAAGGATTTAGGCTAGAGTAGCTAGGTCTAGCTAACCCCGATCTCCGTCCTTGAATGTACGGAAAACAGGGAGCAAGAAATGACATAGAAGATTACCAGAAATTAAATAAATTAATTTATCCTATTGACTATAAAGAAGATATGAACACGAGGTATAAGCTACAGATGGACAACCCATGCCTACCTAAAGATGGAAGACGCACCAGAAATTTGCCACACCCATCACCGGAGAACACTATTGAAATACATCCGCTGTACATAGTCGAAGCTTTGCGAGAAGTGAGAGTTAGGAGAGGAATGGGTACAGAGGAGTTCTGCTTTTTGTTGCTATGTGTGAATTTTTCAATCTTCTTTTTGCAGAACCAAAGAAATAGAAAACAAAAGGAAAAAAACCACAAATGGAGACAATACAAAACGACAAATTAGAGCTGACGATGAGCCCCACAAACCAGCTCCTTTATATAGTAGAGATATATAAGAACATGAAATGCTAAGTAATAAACAATTGAAAAAAAAATAGTAAAACAGAAAAATATTAGGAGGATAAATACTATAAAGGATAAAATTAATAATCTATGCTAAGTAATAAACAATTGAAAAAAATGGTATAACAGAAAAATATTAGGAGGATAAATATTATAAAGGATAAAATTAATAATCTTTAATACGATAGAACTGTGGTTCATCCTTTATCAAAGACTGTAATGTAAATATATTTTTCCTTTATTTATTATATATTTTCATCCAGTGCCTTTTCCCTTTCCGACTACAAGTTGAATTTTTATTTTTATTTTTTGAGAAAATTAGACAAAACACCCTTTTTTAATTGGGTCTTAAATTATATATTTAAAACTAAAATTAATTATAGATTTACCCTTTTTAATTGCAAAAACAGCCTTATTATTTCATTTTTTCTTTTTATTATTATATATAAACAAGAAATTATATTATCATAATTATTAATTTAAATACTTTTTAAATTTATTAAAATTACACATTATATAATCCCACTCTTATCCAAACCCTAATTATTTACCACTCCCATTCCTCATCTCAAAACCACCCACAGCCGCCACGCTACCCATAGTCGCCTCCTCCCACCACAGCCTACAATGACGCTGCTACTGACAGATAGGAAGAAGCGCTGCGTTGCCTTCCAAAACTATTTTTGACGATTCTATTTTTGCAGAATAGTTCAACGATGTTCCAGGTTTAGCAGCCTATATATTCGACACTGCACCTATTTGTCATGAAGCTCTCTGCCCAACGTGCTTGACATTTGAGTTTTGAACAAATATATGGCATGAACTGGGGATAGAAAAATGTTCTTGTGGACAGAAATCTGTGCATGATAAACATAATTAAGCACAATTATGTAGAACAAATGGCCGAGTAAAAGGCAAAACCGTAATTTAGTCTTTTGGTGTTCGGTGTTCAACTGAGGTGATCGGTCATACCATTTTGAAGGCAGAATGATGACATGAACAAGACTCAATGGCTACTGCAGGGTGCCACCGCACTGCAAGAAAACTCGCTACACCAAACCGTAGGTCTCAATCCGTCGGAAAATTCTGACAGAAAACGAAGACCGTCAGTGATCACCAACCATCGGGAATTACAGACCACGGGACACTAACGTCGGTGATCACCGACGGCAGGAACTCCATCGGTGCTCACCGACGACAGGAAAAGAACCGTCGGTAATTACTGACGGCGTGACACTACCGTCGGTGATCACTGATGGCAATGTGACACTGTCAGTGATCACTGATGATCTTTGTTTTCCATCGAAAATTTCTGACGAATTGAGATCTACCACGGTAATTAGCGATGAAATCATTTGTCTGTCATAAATTGCCAAAGGCTTTTTCTTACCATCGGCAATTTCTAACAATTTTCTATGCTATCAGTAATCTTTAGCTAGTTTTTAGGCCGTCGAAAATCTTCAACAATTTACTTAGCCAAAAAATACAATTGTTTGTAACAATGATATACTCATTTTGATAAGTAACTAGAATTCTCACCCGTGCGTTGCACGAGATTTAAAAGTAATAATAACAATAGTAATCTTAGGGAGATATATTTATCTAGTATGAAAAAGTGACATGTTTAGCTGTCAATTATATATTTGATGACCGTGTGCCTTCAAGTTCACCACTTGCATATAAACAACCAATTTACATTTATCAACTAACAAATATCAGTTATTTATATCAGATAAACATATCTACTTAAAATTACTCCAATAACAAATGTCAATAAAATTTTTTACAAAAAATTTACAGCCAGTTGAGTCATATATTAGTATTATGAGATATAAATGTTTATAATTATTCTATCATATTAAGATTTATTTATTTGTCAGTAACACTTTTTGCACCAGTTAATTTTTTCATACAGTGTGTACAGGGGGTGGGAGGGGAACTAATATCAGTTATTCATGTCAAATAAATATTTCTCTCTATAATTACTCTAATAATAAATGTCAATGAATTTTTATACAAAAATTTAATATAAATTATCAATACAGCCAATTCAGTCATATTAATATTATGAAACGCAAGTTTTTACAACCATTCTATTATATTTGAATTTATTTGTCAATAACACTTTTTTTACCAGTTTAATTCTTCTTTTTTTTAATACAGTGGGTTTAGGGGAGGGGAGAGGTGGTTGTGCTTCAATCCAGGACCTCCTGTCTAGAATGTGAGAAACATAACTGCTGTAGTACTTGTTTGAATTACAACCCAGTTAATTATACATATATAAATAAAAATTAATTGAGGCGATTCAATAAAAATAAAATGTTTAATAAAAATTATTGAACAACTATTACAATACAACCGTATCAATATTCGGTCTATCTCTCAAATAAATAATCCAACTCTAAATACGATAACACTTAAATTATCAAAAAGTTTTAATTTAATTATAGAATCTACAAATTAGAGTATTATAATTTTTAAAAAATCAATTGATTATAGCAGTACAATAACGATATAAAAATTTCTTAAAAAATTATTAAAAATTAAAATTTACAATTAATGTTACAAATTTTTTAGAAATTTATTAGTTTAGACACGTGCTATGCTTGGGTTTTCGATTCATAAAAATTACTATGTGTTTTTTTGAAATAGATCTCTCAATTAATTTCGTGTTCGATTTGATAAGTGACTGATCCCTAATTCAAAATATTTGGCTAAAAAAACCACTGTAAATTAAGAATCGAATATGGGTTAATAAAGGAAAAAGTGAATATTATTTTAAAAAATTAGTATAACAATTTAAAAAAAAAAAGATAAAGATAAAAATACAAAAAAGAATTAAATGATATAACCAAAAATCTTATAGAGTTAAAAACATAAAATTTATGTGTGAGTGTTAAAATTTTATAAAATTTAATTTTCTCTAATTTGTTTTTTAAAATTAAACTATGAGTTATATTTTATATATTTTACATTAATACATAAAATTATATATGTTTTCCCTTAAAAAAAACTACATATTTTGGGCTTATAATATATCAAATAACATGTAATCCAAATTTTCTATTACCTAAAGATTTAAGTAAAGCGAAATAAGGTTTTTAAAGAAAAATATATTGAAATAAAACCTTCAATGATACAAATGTTTTTTGTCATTTATTAATGTTTGAAAATAAAAAATATTTTGATATAAGTTACTTTTTTTGAAAAAAGATCAGATGTAAGAAAGCTCAAGAACACATGTATAGAAATTTAAGTATCTTAATCACTATCATATAAAAATTGAATACACAGTTAAAATGATAATTTTTAAATTTACAACTTGTAAATGACATTATAAATTCTAATTATATTTATAATTTCAAACTTTCAAATTTTTATATGTAGGAAAAACTTAAAATGATAAAGCATAGATAAATAATGCACAGTGTTAACTATTTTATCTACTATATACATACACAAACATATATTATATATTTACTTGTATTATTGATTTAAAAAAATTACTTATTCTTTATATTGCAAAAACTATATAAATATATGTCAAATATATTAGTGACAAACTTAAATCACAAAAAGCATCACAGGCTTAGCAGTTGGGACTTTGCCACCCAACCACTAGGTTGGAGGTTCGAATCCCCTTAAGTGCAAAAAGAGAAATGACATTGATTTATTATCTAACCGGGTCGGGTTGGATTCGCAAGTACATGTGCCAGTCGGGCGAATGGGTGGGTGGCCTAGAACCGGAAAGTATAATAATATTTATTATATTAATAAATTACCGATAGCTCCCAACTTTCGACGGCACTTGGTTGGCCGTCGGAAATTACCAACGGCAAGAATAGTCGTCGGTGGTAACCGACGAAAGTGAACCGTCAGTAATTATCGACGTCAATGAAAGGCTGTCGGTGATCATCGACGACAAAAAAAGGCCGTCGGTGATCACTAAGAAGCCTATCACTAACGAAGTTTTCTGACCACCGTTCCTCATCAGTAACTTAAATTTTCAACAGAATTTGACAATTACCGACGGATTTTGACCGTCGGTAATGGCGTGTTTTTTAGTAGTGCCGGCCGCACCCATAACCCTGCCTTCGCCTTTTTTTTTTTAAATTATTTTGAAACATTTTTCCCTCATTTTATTTTCTTGATGACATTTCATTTCAGATTTTTTTTTTGTTTTTTGTTTTCTTTTTTTAATTTCCTATAACATAGTACCATAAAATATAATACCGGGTTTTTTTTTTATATGTGTTAACACTAATTTTGTCTCGCGTTAACAAGAATTTTACTATTGGTCTTTTTTCCGTTTATTTTGTATTACCATGTTTTTAAATGCATATGTTTTTGTTACCATATTTTGTTTCTTGTTACCATTTTCTTTGTTGAATTATTTACCATATTTTCGCAATTGTTACCATTAATATTTGTGGTGTTGTTAACATATATATATATATATAACATATATATATTGTGGGTGTTACTATTTTTTCCTTTTCAATTTCACATGCAAGAATTTTCTGTGTTTTTGGTGATTGTTACCATTCTTTTATCACTTAAATTTCACATGAATTTTCTTCTTATTTTTTTTTAATCTATTGTGTTGTTGTTACTAGATCGGAAGTTTTTCCTGTGTTGTTTTTTTTTTTGGAGTTTTTTGTTACAATTCCCTGGTTGTATTTGTTACTATTTTCCGATAACATTTTTTTTTTTTGAATGATATCATTTGTTAAGCTGTGTTTGCAGCGGTGATTGTTGGTGGTCTGAGTTGAAAGCGATGGCAGTGGTGATTGTTGGTGGTCTCAGTTGAAAGCGGTGGCGGTGGGTGTTGCGGCGGCTGTTACAGTGAATGCGACTACTTTTTATTAGAAAATTACTACTTATTATTATTATTTATAAAAAAATTAATAATTAATACTGATAAAAGAATTGAATTTTAATTAAAATTAGTTTAGGGTAGTTTTACAATATAAAAGGGTATTTTTATAATTACTTTCCAGCTAAGGGGCTTTTTTCAAAACCCTATTATGAAAAGTGGTTTTTATGAAAGAAATTTTTTTTTTCTTTTCTTTTCGAGATTTACAATTAATAATGAGATCCAAGTTGGGCTCTTTTTTCATTGGGCCAACAAATCAACAAGTCACATAAGGATTTGTTGGCCCAGGTCCTGGGAGTTTATTTCTAGTTCAACTTTGGTTCTTAAATTATGAAGTATATCCACTTATGCCTTTCAACTTTGTACCATATTCAAGTTGAGACATCATTTTATTTCTATAAGCTTTAAACCTATCGTTTATAATGAATCTCAATTTAAAATTAACAAAAATAAAAGTTAAGTAAAAGGTTGGCTATGTTAAGATAATTGCAAGATTAATTTTTATGAATCACACAAAATGGTGAATAGTGATTGTAACAGTAGATAGTGGTGGTGAGATCGCAGGTATCAGAATGAAAATTTCCACTCGAGCATCGTCTTCAAGTGTTAAAATGAGAATTCCCTTATACAGAGGTGAGCGGCACTCACGTAGGACCACTCCCATGTGAGGAGGTATTCATTTTAACACTTTAAACACAATACTCACATGGAATAACCTCAGTATCATAATGATATGCTTTATGAAAACTATGAGTCATGGTTTCGCCAATCATTCTTACGTGGCCTTTTGGGCCAATGAAATAGGAGCCCAAATTCGATCTCATTAATGAGATCCAACTAAGTTTTTCCAATAATAATAATAATAATAATAATAATAATAATAATAATAATAATAATAATAATAATAATAATAATAATAATAATAATAATAATAATAATATAAACGTATCAATTTTTCATGGCAAATTGACGAGTAACAACTCCTTTTAATCAATTATTTTGTTGCAATCCCTTTTAATCAATTAATTAGTTTATCTAATGATCCTTAAAATTTAAGAAAAATACTTAAAGATTTTCAATTCAGTTTTTTTTTTTTTGAACAGGTTATATATGTTGTGTGATTAATTTTACTAGCTTTCACACTTTTTGATAGGTCATTTAAGTTACTAGAATTGACTAGCGTATTGATGAACAAAAAATATTCGTTAACTCTCTTGAGCCAACGTTTTCTATGAAAAAGTTAATTAAAAAATAGTCTTCATGTTGAAAAAATGTTTCTCTTTTGTTGTGAATTTTTTCGAGTGCATGTTAATTTTCCTTCATACTTATGTGACAATATAAGAGTGGTTAATTTATAAAGGGTGGGACCATTTCAACAAACTATTTATTGCCATAAGCGGCACATACACTAGATTTTCTATAGAAATAGATCGAGGGCTCTGGCCCCCTGTAATTAGTGGTCTGGCTCCAAATTCAGAGACCGATCTATTCTATAGCGGACTAGCACATACACAAGGCATTAATGAATTGAATTGTCAGAACCTAGTCCATAGTACCCTTCGCTCTAGTTTTGATTGTGATCCCTTTAGCCTCAAGTTTATGTTATATTAGATCAAAATTTTGGCATTTTTGGACAATTGTAATTGTAGTTTTATTTGACATGAACCGAAAAAAATTACCCACTCAATTGTCACTAATTCATTAACTACATGTTTCCATGTGCCGTGTATGTGCATTGTGTGCCTGTCAGAAAAAAAATCATTAGCTATCGGTTTCTCTTATTTTTGGACTGATCGTCACTACAAAAAATATAAGCAACAACAACGAACTTTAGTGGCGAAAACCGAAGTTTCCCTATAGGGTATCATCTATGGCGACGACCTTATGATGGAGGGGCGGGACCCAATATGTAGGCTAGAGCGGCGACTATGTCGCCACAATAGACCGATGTCGCCGCTAAAAAAAGACCCTATTGTGGCGATCTATCTTTCGTTGCCATAATTCTTGACTATAGCATCGACACGTATAAATTGTCACTATATTTCTTGATCTATAGCGATGACACATAAATGTCGTCACCATACTCTTGGCGGGAAGATTTCCCGCCTTTATTTCTTGTATTTACCGACAACAAGTTATTGCTATAGACTATACGATCGTCACTATAGTTGTAAAGATATATATAATATATATTAAAAATGCAAAGTGTTAATTGAAGACTCACTTAGTCCAGCTAGGGAGCCGCTATGCATGTGGAAGGAGGGTCAGAGGTTGGAGTCTTCAAGCGTGCAAAACCGAAATAGAGAGAAAAGAAGCTGGCGGGTCGGGTCAGAAAATTTTTTAAAAAAAATTTGATGACAAAAGCAGTTAAAATATATAGCCGCAGCACCATGACATCACTATAGCGTATTGTCCCAATAGTCTAAAATTGTCATCGCTATAAGGCAACTGGTACAGTCCTTTACTAACGATCAAGTTGCCGGAAAAAGTCGTCGCAAATGTCCCATAGCCGCGACATTTTGCCCTATAGCGCCGATCTTTTGATGTTTGGCTATGAGCCATGATTATTAGTTAAAAAAATTGATATTTCCCTTTAAAAAAATGCATTATATTTTGTTTTTTAAGCACAATTGGGGATTGTAAAGAACAGGTTTGATAGACTTGAACCCGGATCATATATACTAATAAAAAAGTGTCTTCACTAGTAAGATAAGGTCATACATGAACTGTATAATATTGAGATTGAATTAATGATTTTAATCTATATATTATAAAAGTAGAAGAGTGAGCAGCGCGCCACCCTGCTACTTTCCGTCCTAAAAATTTCAGACAGTTATTTTTTTCTACTTTTGCTTTGGTAACCACACATGCTAGCGACTTTACCTAGATGAATGAAAAGCATGCTCACGTGACTGTTTCAATTACTTGGCTTTTGAATTGTCTAGGCAAAACTTACAAGGCACACCATGGATGAAATTGTCTGTACACATGTATATATTTTCTTCAGTTTCTATAATACAAAGCTGCTTATATATACTGTAGAACAGTCATGAGAACCCTATGTTTGTGTCTGACAGGGGAACGGGCAGTGATCTGTGGCGCTGCGTCGGTGGAGAGGACGAGAGAGAGAGATATGGGGAATGGGAGAGAGGGAACAGAGGCACTGATTCGCCGTTGGTTGTGCGGCGTTCTGGTGGGAAGGCGAGAGAGCTGATCGGTGGCGTTGCTTTGGTAGAGAGGGAGAGAGGAAAAGAGATGTGATGGCTGGGAGAGCGGTCCGGTAGCAATCTGGTTGGTTGGTGGTCCGCTCGGTGTGGTAGCAGAGGGATTTGCAGAGGGGTTGACTGTTTTTTGGGTGGGGAGAGAGGTAGATTTGAAATGTGGGGAAAAAATAGGGATAGGGAGACAATTTAATTTTCTTTGGATAAGGCCTATACGATTTTGGAGAGATGATTGATTCCACATGTAGCTTGGGACCCACCTGTCCTCTATGTCTCTCCACTCTAGACTTGGCTCTCTATAAAGGAGAGCTTAGTTTTCTATAGAAAATCTGTTCGATAATGTATCTATGTATATTTTTTTTAAAAATAAATTCTATTCCTTATCGATTTTGTTGGAGCTATTAGGGGCGTGACATTCGACAGTAAAATTTGTATTACATATATTATTACAAATAGAATTTTTCCCGCCAAATAAATATATATTGCATTACATATATTAATTACAAATATTTTCATATAATACATATCGAAATATAGCAAAGCTTCTATATTTATATGTGTTATAAAATATTTCAGGAAATTCAATAGTTGTACTTAGCTTACTGTAAATAAATTTAAATTCAATAAACAAATTAACGATTAATCATTCACAATATTGATCTCTTTAAGTCATATAAAATAATATATTTATTATAAATTTGAAGCTACTCATAGGAAACTCTTAAAAACCCATTAATTATAATTAATATATATAATGAGACTAAAAAGAATAAAATGGAACAATTAAACTCAGTTTTAGGCATTAAAAGTTTATCACAAAGCAATCTTAGACATCTTTAGATTGTGCATATCTCGATTTGATTGCCATTTTGTGTTAACATACGGCGTGATTTAAAAAAAAAAAAAAAAAAGTAGTTGAGAACTAAATGTTTGTTATGAATAACCAGAGTGATCGGCTAAGAAAGCTCCAATCTTTAAATTTATAGTATGAAATTTCATATTTGATTCAACTACTTCCTAAAAAAATGCAATTTCAAATTATTGTATAGATTATTAGTAAGATTAAGAAATATTTATGATAACCTCCAAATACATGGCTATCCACTTAAACCTTTAGATGCAACTACTCCATTTTTTAAATTAATTGTCTTATCTATTAACTGCATAAATTAACAAGTTGATAGGTATAAAGTACTATTCTTTTTCCAATTTTAAATTTCATAATTATCAATTTGTTATCTATATTAATTAGTAATATAGAAAAATCTAGAACACCACATGAGTTACCGCAATTAACATATTTTTTTGCGAGAAAGTTGCGTACAAAGGTAGCGCAGACTTACTAAGTTTTTATTGATTGAAAATGTTAGTATGTACTAAGAATAGAAACCTGATGAAGAGTACAACGAATATAGTATTTAAGAAAGTTTTTTAGAATTTGAAATGGCCTGAATTGATATCAATTTTAAGTATTTCGTGAACATTGTAATACTAATAATAACGAATTAGATACTCAAAATGTTGTTTCACGTTTTATGATACTATTTAGAGTTAAATCATTTGATGTTGTCTTTCTGCTGTCGTTCCTACATGATTTGTCTTCAAACAAAGAAGAGAATATATTTTTTTAATAAAAAAAGACAATAATTTTATTTTTCTAATAAAACATAAATAGAAAAATGTGAGAAACTTTACCTTTTAATAAGAAACTTTACTAGTATTTGTTGGGCTTTCTATTTAAAACATTGGCTGGATGGATAGGCAACACGTGACAATAAATTTGGGTTGGGTTGGGTTGGGTTTTAAAATAAAATTCCAGTTGGAAATGCTGTATATTTCTAATTTTTGAAAATGTGTGTCGCGAAGTATTAAAGGGTTGTATAATTCATGTATAAATATGTAATAATTTAATTTTGTTTACTAGTTTTATTTACTATCCACTTAGATAATCAAATTGATTGGTACAAAAGCAATAAAATAAGTAAATACAAAAAACGATGTTGATTTGGTGTAGCAAGATGGATTGAGTTGAGATAGTGGATAGTGCAGGATTTGCACTATTTCCCTATAAATGTTGCATTAAAGTAGTGAAATGGGTTAGAGCTGCTCTTAATAATTAATATTAGTTTATCGTGCTTATGTATAAAGCAATTTCCTTCTTAATTTAGCGTCAATTATGGTTTTAGAGTTTGGCATAGCCCCTCCCCAACTAAACCCAACAAGTTGCATTGGGTTTTCCATTGCATCACATTGGATTGAGTTGGTCTTGAAGACAAAGTTTTCTAATTGAGTTGGATTGGCATTGCATTTACTAACCCTAGGTGAGAGCACAAATGGACGCAAAGGCTAGGGACTTCTACTGTAATTTAATCTAAAATTAACTAACTACTAGTACATAAACAGTTAACTTGTACATGTGCAAATAGTTTCATTTCTCATTGAGCTATTTTAACAAAGATGATATCAAGTTATAGAGTTTCGTTGACAACTAACATTTTCATGCAGTTATATAAGTTTTGATTATTAAATGTTGTAATTGATATGCAAGAATGATCTTTCCCCCTATCGGGGAGACCGGCGGTGATATGAGTTCTACCCCTACATGACATTGCCACGTCATCTTAGTTGATAGTATAACACTCTCATGTCATCACCACAAAATGACATAAAAATAACATGGCAATGTCGCATGAGTATTGAGAGTTATATATCCCTTCTATTGTGAAAATATATCAACTCTCATTGATATGATTATTAAAATTTTTTCCAAACTTAATGTTTGTATATTTCATACAGTCTATTAGAAAATCGAAATAAATAATTACAAAATCATATATTTTTATATTCACACTATTTTTATTATTATTTTTAATTATGTTATTTATATACATTGAATTTATAATCTATTAACTAATAAATATTATTGAATTAATCTTCTCGTACAATGCACAATACTGTACCAGTTAGATATAAAAGATGAAAAATTTTCAAAAGCCTCCCGCAAGTTTTGTAATAAAACTTCTCACCCCATATGATGTGTATAGATGCACACTATGTATATTTTATATAAGTCATGTGTATTTTAAATATACGTAATGTGCGTCTACATGAGTCGTAGAAGATAAAAATTTTGTAACAAAACGTTTAAGGAACTTTTGAAATGGACTATAAAAGATTGAAAAAATGATAATGCTTGCAAGCTTGCAGCAACTATATGTGGACTCTACCTTGATAGGTGTAATGATAGTCCTGCCGATACATTTTCGTGTCTTAAAATATATATATATATATATAATATATTCCTCTTATAGAAATCAATCATTTTCCAATATGATATGGCTTCAATTTCATTAATACTCTAATTAAGAGCTTGCTTCATTCTTATTATTTTTCTAAATATGGAGAAATTATAATAAAGAGAGAGATAGAATATATATTAAAACTGTAAAAAAAATATAAAATATGTAATTGTAATTAAATAATTATCAAATTAAATGTCAAATAAGTGATAATTAAAATTATAATTTAGATAAATAATTGGAATCAACAAGCTCTAATTATCCTTTTTTGATTTTGGTACGACTTTAAGTCTTTAATTCAATTATTGATCTTCGAGAACAAACTCAGCTAGTCAACCTAGTTCATGCATGATATTATTGAGTAGCCAATGTAACAAAGACAAGTCACCAATATTTTCAATACACGTGAATGTTCTTTTCAGTTTAAATAATTATCTTGCGTTCTTTTCCGTTAAATAATTATCTTACGTTGCCATCGATTGAATATATTTGTAACTTTATGAAGATGGGACCTTGATAATTGCCCTTGGGAATTCTCATCCATATGTATATGGATCCTTTTATCATGTGGTTTTCAAGACATTTATGGACTAGTCCCCCTGATCCCAAATTTCAGTAGAGTTATCAAAGATCCACGGCTGATGATTCGATAAAGATAGTTCTCTTCTTATCTTCACAATATTTGAAAATTTTAAATAAATATTGGAGAAGTAACGTCATTCATGAATAATTTTTGTTATATACTCTTTATTTATTATTTCACTTTAATTAATACATATTAAATAGGAAAATATATGAAGACTAAGAAATTTATTAAGAAAAAAAAAACTATTTTGAGATTGAATAAAGAAAATAGTAGACTATCTTTGTACGGCGAAAGGTACAGTACTAGCAGATTTGGGATTATATGTGTGCACTAATCACTATTCACTACATTTTATTTAATTTAATTGTATTAATTAATTAACTAGCTAATAATATAAGTTTTATTCATTGCATTTATATCACTAATAATCTATCATATCTTGTCTTCTTTAATTGTTACTTTAGATACTAGTATCTATTATCGTATGTTCTACTATAAAAATGTTGAGTTGTACTTATATATTTGTTGTTTTACATGCAGATATTGGTTCAGATAAAATCCAAAAGGGCAAAAGACTCTTTCACATATACCCTACGTATTTTTTAGATAGACGGATGCAGTCATCTTAAAAAGTTCTTTCGTTATTGAATAATTTTAGTTGGATAAGAAAGTAGAAAAAAAGAGTGACAAAGTTGACATACGTCTTATGTGATTGGTATTGATGTAAAAGTGATGTAATGTGTTGAACAGAATCGTACTACGTGTCAATTTTGTTAGATTTTTTTGTACTTGCTTTTGTTCAAATAGAATAACTCCTCATTATATTATGATTTTCCGCTCCCTTCTCTGGTTATTTAACTTTGACAAATGTTGAAATCGAGATTGAGTTTGAGTTTGAGTCCGAGTTCTCCCCAGTACTTTTGGCTGCTTGAAATCAAGCATCAGCCCTTCTGGGTAGAGTACCCGACCCATTAAGATCCTGTTTGACTTCCAATGGTTGCAAAGTAAAGAAGAGAGTAGAATTGAAGATATCAATACATAATTAACTGTAAAAAATAAAATAAACATAGAAAAAATAGCACAAAAATTGAAGCGTTCAGCTAATACTCGACAATATTAAGTGGTTAAAATCTTTGTCAGGTGTCACATTATTTAATGTCACACACTATATGCATCCAATTCATGATCAAATTATTGGATTTGGACATTGAAGGCCTACTCATTCAACATTGTAAACATGCATAAGACTCCAAACATACTTTAGATTTAATTAAAGACCTACGAACCCAATAGATTGACACGACACATAATTGAAGCTTTCATAATTATAAGTTGTCGAAAGTGAACAAAAATCCAAAACAATTGATGATGAAATGGTATAGATCCAATTGGATAGAAGATAAAGCACTATGTCACAAGTAGATATTCTCTTTAAGTATTGCTTGCAAGCTTGCAGCAACTATATATGGAAGACAATTATGGTGTGCTCTTCCGATCTTGAGAAGCCATTCCTAGACATTTTCTTGCGAAAGGCATCAATTCTATCCATATATAACTAGTTGCATGAGGGGCAAAGTTGCTTTATCAAGAAAAGTTATACGTTATGGCCTATGGGTGATAGAGACCAACGTCAATTTGAGCCTTTACATAAGAATCTTTAGAAGTACAGAAAGTTGGATGCTTATAAATGAAAGTAGGAAAAGTGTGTACAGAGATTATAACCAAAAAATAAATTAATTGGTCCCCCATGTATCTACTTTTTTAGTCTTCTATTTACTTTTGAGTACAGAGTTCGATACTCTTGCAATACCAGAAACCTTGTCTTTCACGAAATAAAGTGTGCACAAGAGTTCTGATGAGGATTGAGTTCTAGATAAAGTTGAGCAAGCAATAGTGTACTAGAAGAGGTTCGGCGGTCACTGTGCAATGAAACTTTTGCATATTATGCTTTTTATTGTAACTGGACGAGACATACACTGCGCAGCAAATAATGGTTTTTCTAGGTGATCCCTAGTCGTCCTGTGAGAAAGAGCATTTCAGAGCAACAATTAGAGCTTGAGGAACGGTTTATGGAAAGCCATTCGATTCGGGGAAATATGGATTAGAAGAAAAATGACTAGTTGACAAGATTCGAGTGGCGGAGCCACTTGGGGGCCTTTGCTGGCCCCCAGTGAAGTTTACTCTTTTCATTTTTATTTTTTAAATTTCAATTATTTTTAATATTTTTTAGATCGGAATTTGTAATGATAATTTGAAATAAAATATGGGTTTAAATAGTTAAATAGATAAATTAAAATTTGGTTTTGTGTTACAAATTCATGAAAACATTACAAAGTTATCAATACTATTATTAAAATTTATTATTTAAAGTTATTTTATGAAGTTATATGCTATATAAAGATAGATATATCGAACGATATATTGCATGTAAGAAAGTAGTATTTATTCTTTTGTTTTTATATTATTTTGCTTTATGAAGGAAAAGATAAAATAAACAAAATAAAATAAGTTACACTCTACTAGTTAAAGATTTACTAGTGGCCCCCACTAAATTTTACTTCTGACTCTGCCTCATTTATTTGTCCTAACGTACTACTCATTGACGATCTTATTCTCCTCAAACTCATTACGTAAAGATGCTATTACTTATTTATTATATAAGGAACATCGTTCTATTATTCCCTGTTATAAAAGAATAAAATTCAACGGGATAAGCCTTTTTTTTTTGCCCCATATTTATTTATTTATTTGGCATAAGAAATTGGCTACTTTTGACATTTTTTTGGTAGATTGCATATTACACACACACGTATAAGAGGAATAAAGAGAGGAAATCTACTCAACTTCTATAGTTTATATGTGTACTAATCACTATTCACTACATTTAATTTAACTAGTTACTGGAACTTGCGTCGCTCATTGTATGTTACAATAAATAAATTTGAGATATGTAATTTTCTTTAAAATATTTTATTATGAAGCACGTGTCTATACATAATATTTTTTGTCAAAATTACACATTTTTTTGACTTTTTTCATCTCATTTGACTAATATTTTTGTCTACATTGAAACTCCATGCAAAAGTGCAACATATAGTTGTCGATGTGAGAAAAGATGCTTTGGAAGATATACTCCAACATGAGGTGCAGTTTGTCCTTGTGTCTTGCACTGACAGTTGTATCACAGCAGTAAAAACGGGTTGTAGAGATTCACCCGTTGATTATCAAAAGCCATATTTCTTGCATATACGTGTAATTTTTGAATTTGAACATCAAAAATATATTATCATACCAATAATTTCTCAAATTGATTAAACTTATAAATTTAAGAAATATTGTATTGATTTTACCTTTATTACGGCCACTACTTCGCTTATATACTGGATAAGCATATTTTCTTTGAATAGTTTTTGAGCTCTATAGTCTTCTATAACAATACCAGCACGCACTATTTACCATGCAAGGACTTTTTATTAATCAAACACACTCAATCCTTTTTATTATTAATTCAAGTCAAAAAGGCATACTCACATAATATAGTTGTAATATGAAATTAAAGAAGGAAAATGGACACAAGATGCATTAACTAAAAACGTTACACGATTATTAATGTCAAAGTCTTATTTAATTTTCATGTGGGTCTGAATATCAAGGTCTTATTTTACACATCTTGGATTGTTCGAGACAAAAGTTAAATATCATTGTCTCTAAATAAAGCAAATCTCATGCTCAAGAATTTTGTGCATGGAGATTCTAGCACATTCGTTATGTGAGTATTGACATTGAGATCTTATTCTACGCATTTTTTATTGGTCGATACCAAAGTTAACATCTCGTCTCTAAATTTTGTGTATAGAGATTCTTGCACATTCGTTATTCTTTATGAATGAGGAAAAAGAACTTATCATATGCTTGAAGGAAAGGATCGCTATTGAATTTTTTTTCTACTTGGAATTTTGAAATAATATGAAAGATGGAACTTTGTAGTTCAATTCTCTCAGCATCGAGATTATGTGATATAGTTTGATTGGGTTTGATGACTTTAGTGTGCTAAATTAAAATTTATAATAAAGATTAGGGATAAAATAGAATAAACTATTGAAGTGTAATAATATAGTGAATAAATAGAGTGAAATAAATGTAATGGACAATATAGGAATTAAAGAAAAATAGTAGGAGTAGAGGTGGAATTCAAATATTTTACATGGATTCCACATTTTATATAGCAATGATTGTATTGATAATTAATTAATAAAAGTTCTATTAATTGCATTTATATGAAAGAATCTAGCACATTTTGTTAACAGAGAAGAAGTTTACTTCATCAAAAACTGTACTGTTGATGAGATGAGGTAATAGAACTTTCTTTTCAGAGAGAGATATAGGAAGAAAAGGTCTACTCAATGTCCAGAGTTTATTCGGCAATGATAATTAGCAATTATATTCGATTTCAATTTAGGGTCCGTTTGGCAACTAGTTAATATTAATTCTACCAATTATAGCTGGTGATACAAGATGTTAAAAAATCTCATGTTCTCCAGCAATTGTGGTACGTGCAATCATATTATAAGATATAGGAATTGGGTTACCCACGGTCTTGCAGCTTTCTCTTTTAGTTTATCATGTAATTCTTTTTGGTGGGACAGTTTGCCTTCACTTATTTCCTCTGGTTTGAAAAGGCATTTGAGAAATTAATAAAAATTCCCACTTAAAAAAAAAAAAAAACACAGAGAGCACGTTTAACTAAGCTGCGTGTTCTTAACGAGGCATGCCAAGTTAAAATGTTGAATGACTCACCACAGGCACATGGCCCAAGTTATAGTTACTTTCAAACCGTGAAAATTTTTTAATAGAAATCGTGTTTATGTGAGCAACTCTCATAAAACATGCATGACTCACATAACTAGATCTACTTTGAGCCCTACATTTTTTATAAGAAGCGTTCATATAAGCAGCATGCCCACATGGAAAGAGCTCTTCCAAGTAGACCTTTAATTATTACTTCTTATATATCGATCATTTTCCACTTCCGATATGATTTTAATTCAATTATTAAGATCACTCAATTGAGCTCCAAATTATGTTTCTAGTGATTTTCATGCTATTAAGTGGGCTCTTTTTTCAAGCACAAATAGATGGTATCTTATAGTGCAATCCACTACCCTACCGCTTAAATGAACTAATTAAAAATAAGTATCGTTTATTGGTGAATTTCGGTTGTCAGATCTAGATTTATAGACCCACATTCATACCATGACGTGTAAAAATATGATCCGCTAATACTAGAACGGGACTTACGACAATTCAAGAATCCAAGACCATTAAATAAGAAGAGACAAGGATTCGAATTATTGAAGCCAACCTTCAGTGAAGCTTCCTTGTCTAATAGGAACAGTGTAGAGGATGAACCTACAGCTAACGTTCATTGATTAGAATATTTCTAGAGAGAATACAATATTAAGGTCTTGGAGATCGGACAAAGTTAAAAAATTATTATAGTATTATAATTAAATATATACATATATATGGCACTTACTATTAATAAATACTGTATCGATCAAGTAATAATTATATTATTATAATATAATATATAGAAATGTACTTTTTGAATATTTGGCGTGGGAAATTTGTCTTAATTCTGGTTCCATTTCTCTATATAATAACAAGGTAATACATATTGTAATGTTAAGTTTCTGCATATATATATATATATATATATGTATATATGTGTGTGAACTGATGAGTAACACAATCTTGAACCGGTTAACTAATAATATACATAAATTACACGTTTCTCTTTCCCTTAACAGATTACATAGCACATAAATACTGAAATTGGTCTCTCACCCACCACGGGTATTGCCCGTTTAGTGAGAGGAGTGGGTCCATTTCATGTTGGGTCCCACCACCATGCATGTTAACACACAGGTAAACCCGTGTTAGGTGGGGGAGCACAACTAATGTAAATACCATTCAAGCTTCACATCATATTTAAGGGGCAGCCAAGTGATTCAGATTAATTATTTAGTGAAATTGCAAGGGGTCAAGCTTGCTAAACTCTACATCAAAAAATTGAGATGTACGCAACGCTTTGCTCAAACTGTTAACTCTCAATATCGTGTTGGATGGTAAAATATACTGAAACAAAACTTCTCTAGTCTATCGAAGTGGTGATTCTTTGAAACCGTGCATAGACGTGGGACTATATGTTGCACAGATCGGACCCCTAGCTAGGCAACAAAATATCTTGTTAGGTTCCAAGTTTTGTGTACTACTAATAATTGATATGTACTGGAAAAACCCTTGAGTTTGGTAGATGTTGTTAGGTTTCCCCCAGCTAGATTTCCTTGTCCTTACTGAGTTTTGATATGTGAAAAGTAGACATCATCATTTATGACAATGATATATGAATAAGTTCACACAAAAAAAGCTAAAGATAAATAGATAACAAAATGAGTAGATGATCTGCGTGGTAGCTAATGCTTTCACTTTATTAGTATGGTGGTAAACAATAAACATTATAGTCGGTTTCATTCACAAAAAAACCCATCATTGGTTTCATTCACATCTGGCGGCACAATATTGCTAGATGTATTTATGCCATCAAGTGTATCATATTAGATCGAAACTGATAAATATTATCTAATCATTGTAATGTTTTTTTCTAATTCAATGTCCAAACTACCCATTTATATTTCTATTAAAAGAGGGAGACCGGGGGGGGGGGCAGAAACGTAATAGAATATTAATAAATCTTGTTAACAAATGAAAATTAGCACTCCTTGATCCTTGCCTTTGATGTATACCCACCAAATTTTAATAAAAAATAAAGACATTTTTAAGGTATAGATTTTTTGTTTTTTAGATAATTCGTAAATGTTAAACTAGTCTCTGCTTTTCAATCAAACGGCTGTGAAACTTATTTTTTCTGGAATTTAATAAATTACAATTTAATTTCTAGGCAAATATTTTTTTAAAAAATAAAAATTCGTACTTGCAATCACACAGTTTTTATTAGCATCGAAAAGGATGATGTTATGGCAAATTTGATAGGGATGGCAATTGGGCGGGGCGGTTCGGGGTCGGGTTTGGCTTCCCCCGACGCCGTCTCGATTTTTTTTACCTCACCCGTCCCCGCCCTGATCCCCTATTGAATCGGTACCTTGAATTTTTTTTTTTAAATTTAAAGTATATTCACGCGAAATATAAGCCCAAGAAGGCTCATATATAAGTAAATTATTTAGGCCATGCACAAGACAATACCCATTAACTTAAGAAATGTGTCTGACAAGTATCAATTTTTATAATGAATTGATCTTATTCTACTTTTCTATACTTTCAATGTGTGTTAAAGTGAAGTAAAACAAAACCAAAATATTGTGTGTATAAAAATGGGCCAATCAACACACATGTATAAGAAAATTATTTAGGCCATGCACAAGACACAACCCATTAGCTCAATGCACATTTGTCACAAGCATCATCTTTTATAATACATTGGCCTCATTTTACTTTTTTATAGATCCAATGTGGGATGCCTTCCCATTTTGATATAGTGTAAAGGCAAATGGAATCCCACATCGAAAGTGAAGTAAAATGAAGCCAGGATATAGTGTGTATAAAAAATTGTCAATTGACTCTTAAAATAATAATATTTGAGACTTAATAAGATAAATAATAGTTAAGTAATTTTCATACAAATAATAATGTACTGAGAATTAATGATGTTCTGCAAAGTTTTTTTTTAAAAACTAAAAAATGAAAAAATCGGGTTTTGAGGCGGGGTCTGGGCGGCGGAACCAAAACCCGTCCCCACCCCGTTAGTGATTTGGGGCAAAACTTTGTGCCCCGTCCCCGCCCCGTTTCCAATCCATGCCCCGTTCGGGGTGGGTCCCCATCAGATTTGAATTTTTGGGTTAAATTTGTCATCTCTAAAATTTGAACATATTCCTTTCAAACTCAATAACATAACCAAGTTAAGTAGTTATTAATTTGTTCATTCTTTGTAAACAAAATTCGTACACGCTCCATCTATTTATTTAAAAATATCCCTAACCCCTTTTTCTTTCAAAGGACAATTTTGAAGGTGTGTAAATTCATAGTGTGTGTACAAATTTTATACACCTTATACGTACAAATAACACTTCTCAATTAAGAAAATTAAATAGATTTATTATGTAACTACTTACCTAACTTGTTTTTTTCCCTATATTACCAATTCTCTTCTAGGGATCCATCTCATGTCCCTGTCATCTCTTTAATTAATTTAGATTAGGACTAACATGCAATGCATCTTCGTGACAACTTCGTAGTAGAGGAGAGGAACTTGGAATCACAAATAACAACTCTCATTAAATAGGGCCCCAAAAAAAATAAATAAAAATTAAACCCATTTAAAAAAGAAAATGGACTGTTATGTGGGACACATGAAAAAAGAAATACTCCTTCCAATGCCCAAAGATAGACTTACATTTTATTTTTGTCAACAACGTTTCGCAAAGACATACCACCTTCTTTTTATATTGTATAGTTGAAATCTTAGTTTCCTTAGTATGTCCTAATTTGATGTGCATGACGATTATTAACAAAATAAGACTATTAGAATGAAATAATTAAATAAATATTAAAGGGTAAATTAGGAATATACTCTTAAATTTGATTGCCAAAAAAATGAATATACTCCTAAATTTTACGGTTTTTAAATCTTTCTTTGTGAAAATAGTAATATAGCTATCTTTGTGGGACGAGAAAAAGTAGTAAAGTATCCTTAAGAAACGTAATACAATTTCTACAAAGAAATTAGACTATTATTTAGAACCAATATAAAAAGAATAATAAACTATTTTCTTCATGGGTGATTATAGCCCCCCCGGGGGGGGGGGGGGCTTTTGATGTAAAGTTGCACATTGTGCACACATATACATGATCTCATTGAATTAGTTTTTTTGGAAAGCAAAATATTCAAATGTTTCATTTTTGGGGGTATTAATTTGGTCACTGGTGAGTTACACGAGCTTCATGCGTATACATATTGTTAGTTAGGTTTCACACATGATCTGGCTAGATTTCTTTGTTTTTACCCGTGTTAATTTGATCTCGAAAATAAAAGGTTTAGGGAGATATGAAAAAGTGATGTGAATAGATATGACAATTTCTTTGGATGTTGAAAAAAATCTATATAATCATCACTGAATGAAATTGAAGCATGTTAGAATATCACTTATTAATGGGGGGAATCGATGTGGGTCTCCTGTCCAAAAATTTGAGCTCCCAACCATTGCAACACAACTCAAATCACAAAACAAAAATGATACAAAAGTCACAAAGAAAAAAAAATATAATGACTCACAAAATGTTGTAATGTGTGTGCAAGTGTTTATTAATATGTTTATAATTTAACCTTTTGGATTTATATTAGGCGGGGACCTGAAAACTATGCTTCAGAACATCTTTTGAACAACATAGAAATAGATCATCTAACAAGAAGTTTGTTTGGATGACAAAAATGCATTACCCGTTTTTACTCAATGGCGTTTTAGCATCTCATTTGAATAGAACAAATCACGTGATGGCAAGTTACTTGAGCATGTCACTTAGAGAAAAATTATGGATCGAATTTTTAAGTCACCATATCTAAGTTTTAGGAATCATGGATTTGTTAAACCGAGCCTGTGCCGTGTGTGCGATATGCTCCCGTAAAAAAAGTCAAAGGAAAGTTTCCATTCATTAAAAAAAAAATCTTTAACACAATTTATTGAAAAAAAATAAAAAAAAACAAAAATCATGAGAATGCATGATTGTCTTTGAATAGGGAAATAGATTTGCACAACATTCTATTTACATGCAATTTTATTTTTTTATTATTTTTTATTTGATCTACCAAAAATGGTATTATATAGATCAATTGTCTTCTCAAACTAAGAAGAAAAGCAATCAATCAAGCCACATAATGGTTCCAACAATAAAACTAGGGGAAAAATTGCAATGGTGGAAGCGGCATTAGAATCCTGTTATCTTTATCTATATAGTACCATTCTAAGAGCAAAACTAGTGGTGGGAAAACAAGCTTAAATTTGAGACAAGCTCAAATTTGAGTTTTTCTCTTGCAATGCCAAATAGTTTAGGAATTTAAAGGGGTAAAACCTAAAATATGGGCAAGGGGGGGATAAAAGGGGGGCCAAATTCAATGTTCTCCTCTCACTTCGTTCACAATTATTGTCCGAATCAATCAAATTTTTTCACATGACGATATTCAATGTTATTAACATTAAATACGTTGTTAAATGTTAAATAAAAAAACTTCAAAATATGAAATGAAAAATTAGAAAAAGGAACACATTAACCAGAAATGCAATCGCAAATTATTGTCTAAGGGTTTAAAAAATATATATTGTGAAGGAAAAATTTTTTTAAAAAAAAGAGTAAAATTTCACATCAAGCATAAAACAGGAAAATTTGCAATTGTCATTTTATTCAATGGCCAACTATCATGATGATTTTTAAAAATCCAAAAACCTACACCCATTTTCTCAAAAGTTTTCCCTTGTGCATTATTTGGAAATAAGTTTTCTTTACCCTAATTTTTCTCCAACACTATTTACTCGAATTATTGGTTAAAAGTTATGACACCAATATTTGCTAACACTGATACATGTTTTGTAGACTTCACTACTAGTAAGGAAGACTGTTATACTAATATAAATTTTAGGGAGAGATGAAATTGAAATATGAATAATTGACATTGTAAATATGATACGCTTTTATTTAGACTCCATTTGGGATTTTATTATTGCATACCCAACTTCCTTTTTTTTAGAAGCACAACTGATAAAAAATTTTGGTAAATTTTAGAAAAAGTGATTATTAGATAAGTAATAACATCTTACACCAGATTTTGAAAAGCAGTTAAAAGGTAACTTTTTAACTTTTACTTTTAACTTTTCCATTTAATAATAATAATAATTAAATTCTCAAATTTAACTCTATATTTAAAATTTTTAATACATTTTTATAGATAAAGATAGAGAACATTTACAAATCATCTTACGTAACAATCTATTTTACTTTAAAATTTCTCATTAAATCATAATTTATTTAATTGTGCAATATATATTTGTATTTTATTTTTTGTATATTTTCATTAATCAGTTAATTTTGAATAATTTTTTTCCATAAAAAAGAAATTTCAAATAAATTTTCACCTTTAGTTATTACTTGTCGATATTTTACAACTCTTTGTGAAATAACATATATATTACATGTTATTCATAAAATAAAATAAAATAATTAAGATACCATATAATAATAAATAAAAATTTAAATCGTACACTTTTTAGTAAATATAAATTGGCACAAAAAATGAACAGTTAAATTTATGAAACACTTAAAATTTTCTTTTAGACCGATTTTAGTAAAAAAGTTTACCGAACACTAAACTGATTTTTCTCAAAATTTTTATCTAGTACAATAGAAATTACTTATTGGATAAACTCTAGTAATACCAAACTAAGCCTCAGATACCAAACTCTAGTAATACCAAACAGATTGGGCTCTGAGTTTGGAACCCGACCACCAATTATAGGGGGCCATATGTATTTTAAAATACACATGACCCTCTATGATTGATAATTAAGCTCTAAACTCGAAACCCGATATGTTTCTATAGAAAATTTAATAATAATACCACGATTTCTTGACAAAATGAGATTGTGGCCTTTTTTTCTCGTTATGCGAGTACTTACCTAACATGTCACGTACACGGATCTATGAACAATTTCAAACTCCCTTTCACGCCTCTCTTTTTCCTATATATATCCGTCCATCGCCTCATTGTCTCTCCCCCCAGTCTCCTCTTTTCCGGGGATCCATTGCTGATTCCTCCGAAATTTTGTCTCTGTAACTCACCTGTTCGTAACAAACCTGTGAAATGGATCAGTGTTTGCCCAAAAAATTTGTATTGGAGGCCGAAGAGGCCGAGTTCATTCGCCAATCTCTCAACCTTCCGTCGGTGCGGCACCTCCTGCCCCACCTGGTCCAGTCGGCACAGTCTTTTGCACGCCCGCCCATATCCAATTTTCATGTGGGTTCGGTGGGTTTGGGCTCCGACGGCCGTGTCTTCCTCGGCGTCAATCTGGAGTTCCCTGGACTCCCCCTTCACCACTCTGTTCATTCCGAGCAGTTTCTCGTTACCAATCTTGCTGTCCATGGGTGTCCTCGTTTGCTGTATCTTGCCGTCTCCGATGCTCCCTGCGGTCACTGCCGGCAGTTCTTGCAGGAGCTCCGTGACGCCTCGTCCCTGGGAATCCTCGTCACATCCCACGTTCAGGGGAACTTCCAGAAGGATCTTTCCTTCCGGCCCTTATCGGAAATTTTACTGAGTCCATTTGGCCCATTCAATCTTTTAGATCAAGGAATTCCGCTTCTTCTCGAGCCACACGACAATGGGTTGTCTCTACTGCACAAAAATGCTCTATATGTGGACGGAAATTCCACTGAATTGGCCTCGGGAGACGATGATTATGGAAAATTGAGTAATGGGAAATGTGGAATCAGCGAGAAGGATTGGATCCTTTTAAGAAAAGCCGCACTGGGAGCTGCAAATAGTGCTCATGCACCGTACAGTCGGTCCCCTTCTGGGATGGCGTTGATGGATTATGAGGGGAAGGTGTATAGGGGTTCGTATGTAGAGTCAGCGGCATACAATCCCAGTATGGGGCCGGTGCAGGCGGCATTGGTGGCGTATGTGGCCGGAGGCGGTGGCGGGTATGAGAGTATAGTGGCTGCAGTTTTGGCGGAGAAGGAAGAGGCTAAAGTGAGGCAGGAGGATACTGCAAGGCTGCTTTTGAAGAAGATTTCACCCAAATGTGAATTTCGGGTGTTCTACTGTGGATCGGCCGAAAATGGATGTAAAATTCCTTTGTGATTAAAGTGAGTTCAAATGTATCATTCTATTATTTGATTGTTTGCAATTGTGAATTTCATCTTATGAATAAGTCATGTCTATTCTGTTGTGATCTCTACGGAAGTTCATTTCATCTGCAATAAACTATCTTATGCAACATTAGAGATGATCTGGATATATATATATATATATATCACTTTTACCTCCAAAGTTCAGTGAGTACAGACTACAAGTCTATCAATAACTTTCAAAAGACTTCTTCTTTCTCAAATAGTTTCTGATTTTGTTACCAAAATTTTGGGAAGGAAAGTCTTTCTTCCAAGTGTTCTGACTCTATAATTGTGTTTATCGAATTCAGTAAAATAACCCTCCGTGGGATTAAGTTCATGGAGTAACAAGCAATAGGACTCTAAAACTGAAGGCTCGAAGAATTATGGTCTCTTATAAAGTCAAAGAAATAAAGAAATTGGAGAAGAGTGGCCAGGGAGTTCAGCGTTGTCATGGTGGTGACTTCTGAATTGCTATTGAATTTAGGATGGTTTGGTCAAATTTTAACTCGATGGGGTTCTAAATATAGATTGGTGTGAATTTCTGGGATGCAAATGGTTCTTTCCCAGAAGGGAGTTGATAAATACAAAAAGGGAAAAGAAAAAAGATCCACCAACTTATCAGTCTCACAATAAGTTAAGAGTTGAGAGGAAGACATTATGAGAGTGTACCAATAAAGCTTGCCCTATGTGGATTCTCTACTTTTCGTTTCACATACCTAGAATGTAGCAAAATTTGAAGGGTAAAATGTGCCTGGGTAGAACGAAGTTTGTGAGGCCTAAGCTCTGCCATTGCAAATTGAAATTAAGACATGCCAGAAGTGTGATTGGGAAATGTGATTCATTCTTTTGTTACATGTGTGCTGAAACTTATGTTATTTTTATGATGGAAGGAGATTTAAAGATGTATTAATTAATACTAGTGATGAATGTATATGATACATCAGTTGGCAGGTACAGTGAGAGACAAATGAATCAAAAAATAAAATGGATGACGGATTTTTATTTATTTATTTATTATAATTATTATTATCATTATCACTATTATTATTATTATTATTATTATTATTTGTGTGTGTGTGTGTGTGTGTGGTAAGGGCGGTTGTGTTTTGTTGCCCCCCCCCCGGGGGGGGGGTTTCATCCTTTCATCTGTATCATATTTTGGCAGATTTTTTCGTTGTTTGCAGCCTTCACTCATCTGTTGATAGCACAGGAATATATTAATGAACTGGTAATGGAGCTAATGAAGAATCTCAGCTCAGCTTATTCGGTAGCTATGGAGAAGAGCTTTCTGATTTCTTTTTCATGGTCACATGCTATAATATATGGGTTTTTTTGACCGTATGGGGTGGAGTCTCTCTTTCCTGTATACTAGGATACCGCTATACGGTGTGTGCCTACCGTAAGACTGGAATGGAGAACGAGGAGGAGAAGAGGAGGAAGAAGATGATTTTGAAGAAGAGGAGATGAATGTAGGAGGAGGACAAAGTGTGACATACTTGAATGACAATGTATTTGTGACACACGGGACATCTACTCTTTTTTGGGGTGTAGGGAAAAAAAACCTCCCTTACGGTCAGTAACTAGAATTCTTTTTTGCATTTTTCCATGGAAGTTGTTTCCTGGCACTCACTTTGCTGTGATTATATTACTGACAAAAATTTGAAGTCTACTTTGTACTGTACCATATGAAATGCTGTCTATAACAATTTGCAGTTGAGAATCCATGATGATACATGCGAGTAAGCAGCTATATTTTTTCTGATTCTCCTCTTTAGTTTTGTCTTCTTGGTTTTTTCTTAATCTTTTTATTAATTTTATGTTCTTTTCAATGTCATTGTCCCTAGTTATATGTAATTTGTTGCTTTTAACATTCTTTAAGAGTTAAAAAGAATGCTAAATGATTTGCACTATCAAGAATTTCATGAGCTTGTTGTGTAGTTGACACAATCACCTTTCTGGTTTTCGCTTTTACACCATTGAAAGAAAAACATAAAAAGAAGCTTATCATGTCTCTGACGATTAGCACTAATATGCCTTTTACCTATGACTGCATGCCTGCATAAATGTCTCATAATTGGATGATGATATAACATAGGAGTTGGGAATTCTAATCTAGTAGGATTCTCACTATTTCCCAATTCACTTTATGTGCTCCAGTTGAACAGCGATGCTCCCCCATTTTTTCATGCCCGAACAGTAATCTGCTATTTCCATTAAGCACCATTTAATATATGTGAACGAAGTTGTCATGATGCACCACTTCTTCTGGGTTCTTTTCACATCATTTGCATTTTCCAATATTTCAATTGATTGGGTTCTACTGGTAATTTATCTGATAAACTTCTCAACGACAAGCTTCATGTGTTGGCGTGCTTGCAGTTAGGTTTCTTTGTAGATTTCATTGCCCTTTGCTATTTCAAGTTTTCTGTCTAAATTTCAGGCCTGTGATGCTCAACACTCCAAGCACAGTGTAGTATACAGTTTGAGAACTGCAGTCTGCATAAGTGCACTTCGAAAGGATCAGTTTCAGCCCAAATCCCGGAACCTCCCATCAGCTTATACTTCCTTTCCAAACTCGTGGCCGAGAAGGAAGAGGCTAACTAAGGTCTAAGATGAGGCAGGAGTATTAAGCAAGGCTTTCAAGGAAAACTCAGCCAAATGTGAATTCAGGGTGTTCTGTTTTTAATCATCAGCCAAGTGAGATTATAGACAGTATTTTGGAGCCCTTTTCAAGTGCCAAATTATGCGTGCCAGACGCATATTTGGCGTGCCCACACTGGACATTAGCAGTATAATGCCGTCAAACGTCTGATGTTTGATCATTTTCACAGTAGTTTGTCTGACTTCGAATTTAACGTTTGATGTTTGATCATTTTCACAGTATTTTGTCTGACTTCGAACTTACCAATGTGCCTTTATTATGATGATAGAAAGAAACATGTCAAGAGGAGCACTTCTATATGTATGTTGAAGTAAGTTAATGACATCATGACAGGGTATGCACGGACTGGTTTCGATGAATTAATGCATTACACAAATTTACGGTAGTCCTAAGTTTGAATTTTTGAGCTGTATAGAAAGTGCAACAATAATAGCACTTGAAGAGAGGCTTGATGAAATAGATCGATATTATAGCATGTAGTTTTTATATGTTGCAAGTGGGTTTGTGATAAAGCCATCTTGACATGGAAAACCACCTATATTTTGTGTTGTTTTGGAAACCTTCTTTATGTGCTTACTTTGAATCAATAATGTTCTATAATCGTGGGCACCATTGTGAAAATAGTTGACCAAAGTTATCATGTTGGAAGTGACTTTGCGGAGCACTTTATTAACAACAAAAGTTCTTAGAGCAATTCTATGAAGACATATAAAAGTAAAATTAATATGTGACATTCTTATATAGCACACATTCATTGAGTGGTGGTGATATTATTAGTTTTTCATTATCCAATACAAGTATGTCACATATACAATATTACTTAATCATGTCTGATTGTTATGTCTCCTTAGAATTTTTTAAGTTCTTATGGATAAAACCACTGGCTAAATGACCATATATAAAGTAGGCCTGGATGTCCTAGTGTCGGGTTCGGGTATTGGAAGTACCATAAACCGCCTGAATATTTCAATTTGGGTTCAATTTTCAAAATGACAAGCCTATTCAATTTTATTTCTGGTTCAGGTATATTTCGGGGTTTGTTTAAGTATCTAAGAGCATTTTCAATGCACAATCTTTCCACGTTGTCCACTTGAAGAGATACAAAAAGTTTGATAAGTCCCATCTCTCTCTCTCTCTCTAATTCTCTACTTTTTTAGTCATTTTTTCTTACCTTTTCATCATCATTTTCAACACCATTTCTTCCTTATATTTCTATACATATTCTATTACTATTTTATTATTATTTTTAAATTTATTTCTATGTTTCTTCTCTTTCTTATTTTTTTGGCTTTTTTTTCTTACACTTCTTTCTATTCCTCTTTAAATAAAATAATCATTTTTTCTCTATCTCTTTCATATAATCGTGTCTACATTTGGTAGTACAGATGCTCTAATGCATATTCTATGATTAATGCCTAAATGGAAGAAAATCACACAACATAAAAATTTTACTAAGGAGATAAATAAGACTCATATTAAGTAGATAGATGACGGCTATGTGGTGGAAATATAACGAAAGCGGCCCCATGTTGGTTGGCCGCTTTTATTAGATTTCTGCCACGTAGTCATAAGGCTCCTTAATAAGTGATAAGGCTATATAGGTAAGGCTTTATAGTCAGATTGTACAACATAAAAATAAATATTCAAATGAAAATTTTGAAAAATCTGCATTTTAATTTAAACTATAAAAATTGAACATCAAGTTGTCAAAAACAGGAACTAACGTCTACAAACACAAATTATAAAAGCAAAAGTGGTTGAAGCCACTTCTTTTCCCCTTTTATTGTCTACAAAAATGAAATAAACAATAAAACATTTCCAATTTTTTAAATCTACAGTACTCCCTCCATCGCACTTTCTCGCCCATCTCATAAAGATAGACCGATTTTCTTTTAAAATATAAGTTGAAACTTAGTTTCCTTATATACCCTAATTCAATGTGCATTGTTATTAAAGAAGTAGAATTAGAGCATCCACATTGGTGGTGCCAAAGTAAGTTATTAGTAGAGTTAACAACTCAAAAAAACCTACATTGGTGGTGTTAAAGTAGTTACTAAAAATATTTAATTTAACAAGTTATTAGTTTTATTGTTAAAGTTAACAATAAATTTAATACTTTACGTTGTATTATTTCTTGTTTTTTATCTTAATTAAATTGAGATTGACCACTAATCGACGCTCTTCCGATCTTGATGATTAAATTTAACACTCTTAGATAGAATCACTAGTGTAGCACAAATTAATAGTTAAATCTAACTTACTTAGGTGTCTTTTAACAATTACTAAAAACTCTACCCTTTGCTTATGTGAGTAGTTAAATTTAGCACTACTAATGTGGATGCTTTTATTGAAGTAAAATCTATATATTAATTAAATGACAGGAGCCTGTGGTATAATTTTATCACAATTTTCCGTCCACTTTTCTGAAAAGTAGGGATAATTTGGTCTTTTATTTTCAAGTGTAGTAATCGGTGCAGTAAATTCTTTATATATCATTTTTTATTTATTTTCTACCTGAGTTATATTTAAATTTTTGAGTTATCTCATTTTCATAATTCTATCTTAACCTTCTTAATTCAATCTTCAAGTTATTTTATATTCATTTTTTTATAAACTTTCCTATCATTCCATGAATCCAATAATCATGATAATCTTCTCCATAATTTCAAACAAATTACTTTATCCAATATATGTTGTCTTTATTAACGGTTTATTCACTTCTCCAACGGTTACTAGCACACAAATACAGTTTTTTTCAGTATTACAAATGAATTATAAGATGGGGGAGTCCAACTTTTATTCACGAGTTTAAGAGTTGACTAAGATATCATTATATCACATGCAGTGGCGGAGCTAGGTGGCCATGCCTAAATTGGAAACTTTTCTTTTTGAGCTTGTTTTAAAAACAATTTATATATAAAGGTAATTTAGCCGTGCGTAATATAAGGCTCATTCTTACGGCCCAGTCCTGTCATAGCTCCTGGCTCCGCCATGGATCACATGGGTCTTAGCTCAAACAAACAAAGTTAATATATAGTTGATAATTTTTATGAATTGATTGTTTATATCTAAAAGATTAATTAAAATAAAATATAACTATACTTGCAGATATATGTATATATAACTATCAGTAGTTAAAAATTTCAAAAATAAAACTAAAAAAGAGGAACTACCCGTCAATCTAATCTTCTTCTTAAACAAATATATGATATTATACGACGATACTAAGTTTTTTTTTTTTTTACTTTTTTTATATGTGTAGACAACTAATTTCTCAAATCCTTATAATAAATTAGATTATTTTGAATTATTCTTCCCGTACATTGCACGGATGAAAAACTAGTAATTATTAAATGAAAAGGCATATTAAGGAAAATGCTCCTAAACTCTATTTTTCCAATAATATTGATTGAACATTTCTTAATCTTGTGTGAAAATAAGAATATGTCAATCTTTGTGGGACAGAGAGAGTATTAATAATCATTACACAACGTCATATATTGTAGTAGATACTATGAAATGTTAACAAATAATTTTTAAGCATAACCCTTTAAGTCTAATAAAAGTAAAACTAAGTCTAATAAAAGTAGAACTTTAGAAACTGGGAAAAGAATGCTACACAAAAACCAAAATTTCTAGGGAGAGTAGTACTCTCTCCCCTTAGAGAGACTCCCATGGCACTCCTTAATTAGTGGAAATCAGGGTATCCCTGATTTCTACCAGTTAGGGTGTGTCACACAGAGGCTACCCTGATTTCCACCAATCAGGGTGTGTCACACAAAGGAGTAAGAGAGAGTACTCCCCTATGTAGAAGATAAATTTTTATTACTATTATTATTAGTTTACCATAATCGATTGATCATCACAGATTTCTGCTTAAAACATAGCCAGTAGGCATTGGGATTTGTGTTTGGATAGGTGAAAACCCAAAAGCGGACCATAAGTTTACGGGTTCGGTCCTGTTGGTGCAAAAACCAGTTCAAGTTCGGTTCTATTTAATCTGGTTTTGGGTATGTCCAATAGGTTCGTTATTTTGACCATGAATTATTATAATCTTAATATATTTTAATTTGTTATGCTTACAATTTAAATATTTTAAATTTGACATTTCCGTCCATAAACCTCATTAAAAATACTTAAAAAGATCATAATACATTTAAATTCTAAATAAACTAAAATTATTAAATATAAGAAATAGTAAAACCAAATACCGTATTCTTTTTGGTGTTAAAAAAGAAAAGAAAAAAAAAAGAGAAGGGCAGGGCAGGGAACATCAAATTATGTGATTTGATATAGTCTTCTAAAAGAAAGAAATAAAGCTGCCAATGATGCATTGCCCAATTGTCAAGGTTGAAGTCCTGGAATTCTCCAGACTCACGTTTAAAACTCTCCAATTGCGTGTTGTGTGGATTTTTCTAACATAATTTATACACAATATATTTGTACTGATATGTTAGAAGATTATTTGGACATGTACTTATTTAAAAAAAAAAAAAAAAGACGAGCTAAAATTTGGAGAGCTACTTATTGCCACACCTACTTATTGCCACATTTAGAGCATCTACCATGGAATGTCCATTGGAAAAAAATCTTTGTCATATAAACCTAAAACGCTTATTACCTCATTTAGAGCTTCTACAATAGAATGTCTATTACATTAGAATATCTTTGCCACATAAGCCTAAAATGCTTATTTGGTGCAGAAAAATGTAGAAGATATCTTGTACACACTCTACGTTCTGGCTTCCCTCTTCCTTCTATTACTTTTTGGAGCAGAACTATTGTAGGTGATTTGAGTTTTTCCACCTTACACAATAGCAAATAGTGTGAGGGGGAGTCGGAAATAAACCCATTTTGAGGGGCCAAATTTGACCCCTCATTTACCTAATTTACCCTCACATCTTTTAAATAATATTAATTAGTTTGATCAGTGTCTATTTTTAAAATGGAATAGTTCACCCCACACGGACCATAGACTATATAATCCTTGCCAAGTTCAACCAAATTAACTTGATTTCAAAGTTTTAATCTTAATAGTATAGACTATAATTTGATTCCTTTTTAACCCTAAATAGATCTTGAAAACAAAAATTGTGTGTATATATTGAATAGAAAAGTAATGAGATTGGACAAAGTCCGCACCTGCATATACATGCAAAATTATCGAAATACAATATGGTACTACTATTAATTAGTTCTCAAAAACAAACAAAATCTAAACCTTCAATAATATACTAACCATTAAATAATGGTGCAATAAATACAAATTTTCTACACATTAATTAAGACGAAGAATAAGAAGCAGATGCAGTCTCCTTCAAATCAACCGGCCTCCCATGGCCAAATTCTTCATCTGAAATCAGATCATCAGTCCTCCTAAAGGCGCCGTGAGCCACCACCACCACCACCCCCACCGCCATCCCTATCAAAAACACCGCCGCATGGACCGAAAGGAACAAAACCACTGTAAAAATCGTCAAAACGACCAAAATGACTCGTTCATCTACCGCATAACCGAAGATGACAACGGGCTCGTCGCAAAGGAAATAGAGAAACAACCATGCAGCCATATTCACAAGGAAAAGCATCAGAGAAATGGGGCGCCATAGGAGGCTGAAAAAAAGCATCAAGAAAACGATTATCGCGTAATTTACGCGGAAATGCGAGACATTTGTTTTGATGCGTTGGAGGGCAAGATTGAAGCTATCAGGGATCGAGAAAGAGATGATCATTTCTCGCCATGGTCGTCGAGTGCTGATTCTGGATCGGATTCGTTGCTCGGCATTGGAGAGGAATGGTGGCTGTGCTGTCGGAATTGTGCCGTATGTTGTGGCCATTTTTGTTGGGACTTTGCAGGGGAGGATTTGGGGAGAAAGAAGGGAGAAGAGGAAATAGGAACAAGGCACCACATTTTACGTGCTTCGTTATGTAAATTTTAGTGTCTTGCTTAAATTTAAAAAAAATTAATTATTATAGCGTTAGTTAATTATTTACCATTAAAAATTTTAGAGGCGATTTCAAAAATATGCAGAAACCATCCATTCAAAAATAAATCAATAAATAAAATAAAATATGCAAAAACATGAAAATTATAAAGGGTAAATCTCACAAAAGGTTCATAACATTTCCAAAATGTAATAATCTCGTCTCTAACATTTGTTTTTCAACCTCTAGAGTCCAACCTTTCAAAAATTATCACAAAAAGTCCCTTGAATGGTAAAAAGAAAAAGAATGGCTATTTTACCATTTATATTAAATTTAGAAAAAAAACAAAAATTTTATTTTAAATAAAGAAAAACTAAAAAAAATATCTTACCTCATCCCCACGGGGCCGGCGGCCCTTAACCAACTCCTAATTTCATTTTTGCAAATGATGAATAATACATCACATGATATATACACAGTTAGGCATCCTTCATTATCTTCTTGTTCACCATTCAAATCAAACTCGCTAATTAGAAAAATTGATTGAATTTTCGCATATCGCAGTAAAGAAAAAATGGATAGTGAAGGGGTGAGGATGATTAAAGTTGCCATGGAATGGATAAGAAAATGAGTCCCATTGTCAACGAGTTTTGCCATAATGGGTTGTGAGTTAAGTGCATGGAAAAGGAAAAGATAAGAATATTTATTATATTTTTGTCTATTTAAAAAAAAACCAATATGTTGTTTTTTTTTTCTATTTAATGTGATTGGTAAGGGGGAAAAAAGTCGTTTTATTTACCTTTAGCGGTTAAAATGGACGGATTCCATCTATAAGAACCTTTTATGAGAAATTTTAAAAGGTTGGAGACTCTAGATGTTAAAAAAGATTTAGGAACAAAAACCCCCAACTTTGTAAAAGTTAGGGACATTTTGTGAAATTTAGCCTTGTAAAAATCTCACTTGCTTTAAAAGTCACCAAAATAGCACATGTTGAACATAAACTGAGAATCAATTTTTTCTATTGATTAATGCCACTTAACTGCCGTTTAAACTAATGCTAATTAAGCAGCGAGGTTGCTAAATAGCATTATTCTTTCTGAAAATATTCACCCGCTAGCCATCACGGGGTTTAACTGACATGATAGCCCATGTAGCGGCGGGTGATTGGATCACTGACATGTGGACTATTACTTATGCTTTCTCCTCTCCCTCATCGATATCCAGTAGCGGTGACTCTTCTTCTTTTGTACCTCCCAAATATGAAAAGTACAAGAGGGGCTAGTGACCCACGAGCTAGTGAGCAGTGAGGGGGCGAATCTCCAGATTGAATACAAAGGCTAGTGGTTAGAGGAGATTTCAAAAGGAGAAGGAAAGAGAGGGCGAAATAATCTCCAAACTGAACAGCAGGAAATACAGCCACCAAACCAAAGAAGAAGAGAACAACGCACCCAACAAAGATCAGTGAACAGAGGTAGCTAGGAAAAATAACTACCATTTAGGTAATAACCCCACGATGAGTTAATGACAAAGATCAAGCTTCTAACTCGAGGGAAACTAAAGAAGATCCTAGGAAGACCCACATGTGGGTGATCCAATCACCCGCCGCCACATTGGCCATCACGTGGGTTACCCGCTGCATGGCTGGCGGGTTAACATACTTATTCTTTATGATCTCATTGATTATTCAATTGTAGAATTGCTTACATGATGATGCAAAATAGTGTACACTCATGGACTTGTTCTTTTAGACGAGCTTAATTAGATATAGCCCCCATTAGAGCACAATTAGTGTTGGGGGAAAAACACAAATTTTGAGTTTTCCCCCAACAACCCAAATAGTGTGTCATTTTTTTTGGGGGGGGTTAAAAACCTAAATGAGGGGCCAAAAACTTAAATAGTTGTCAAAATGGAGAGGGGAAAACCTATCTTGGTGGGGGGGGGGGGTAAAAACCTAAATAAGTAGCCAAAATTTGGCCCTTCATTTAGGTTATTTTACCCTCTCTCATTCCTCCCCAATCCAACAAAATACTATTTCTCCCACTCCCACTTCTCTTCTAATTCAATAAAATACTGCCACGTGTCTAATTCATACTCCCCCCACTTTTTCCCCTACACATTATTTGGAAATGGGTTTTTCCCATTGGTTTTTTCCCTTCGGCTTTTTTCCCCAACATTAATCTTGCTCCTAGAGTTGTTAATTTTATATTTTATATCAAAATAGAAATAAAATTGAGTAATAAACGTTTAGAAAGTAATTGAAACAAATGGTGGAGGTTAATTGTATGCACGTGAGTTTCACAATATATGTAAATTTAGTTAGTTTGACTCGTTTATATTTTAAAATATAACAGTTTGCCCAGAGACTAGCTAGTTCTTGTCAAGTTCAGCCAAACTTGATTTCAAAGCCTTAATTTTTATTATTTCTTGATAATCTGTTTCATTTTTAACCTAAAGGGATTTTGAGAAACAAAAAATTGGGCAATATTGCATAGAAAGGAGGGAGATGAGACAAAGTCTACAACATGCAAAATTATGGAACAGTATAATAATAACCTTGTCTTCCTTTATTACTACATTCAATTTGGCTTTCTTTAACGTTGATTTGTTTTGCAGTATCAAACAGATTAAACACATTATAATAAAATCATACCTTCAAGCAATTTGATCTTCGTTAATCTTAAGCATGCGATAATCGAATAATCGTCCTTAATCATCACTAGTTGTCAAATACAAGTAATGTACCAACTAGTGGTCCATCAGTTTCTTTCAAATCAACAACCTGAAATAATTTCTAGTACTCTAATAGTATTGTATATTTCTGACCAATCAAGAACTCACATGTGTGATTAAAGACCTCAGTTTAACAATAAATTGAGTCCAATAAATTCACACATCAGTTCTTGATTTTGTTAATATGACAAAGTATGGTATTCTTACGGTGCTAGAATTTTTTTCCAATCACCTCGATGCTATTCCTTTTCATTCATCTCACTCGAGCAAAGGGCTTCTTGGTTCATTCCCAAAATAACGTTTGTGGTAGCAAAAATCTATTAGTAGCTGTAGGAGATAGAGCGTTGCTCCAATCCCATTAGGGACCTGATATTATTACTAAACAAACATACCATTATTTCAGAATCATATAACTCGTAAAGAAAACGTTCTCAAACCATGTTCGATTGGCTGTTCGCTCTTATCTTGTAGCTATAATCAGCGACATACGAGCTAGAATTTCAAGATTTATGGTTTGTTCTTTATATCTAAAATTTTAGCCTTCTATATAAAAGAAGACTATTATTTGAAATATTTAGTGGAAAAGTGGGGAGAGATTATACAAGGAAATTGTAAAAAAATAAAAATATGTGATTGGTGTGAGTTTGAATTATTAAGTTTTTTTGTAACGAAAAAAATAAACTATAGATAACGAGGCTAGAAAAGCTTCCGGCAATAAATGCATCATGCTTGAGCATTCCATATGCAAAGAAGGAGAGGCTGATTAGCAAACTGGAGAGTGAGACATAAAGTGACTTGCGTTGGGCGGCCACTATTTCAATCATAATAAATCTCTGCATAATATATGATAAAAGAAACATGTTAAGAGTTAAGAGTACAGAGATGAATGGCTACAATAATATTGCATTAGATTACTGATCTAGCGACAACGGCTGACTTTTACGGCCTTGTGGGCTCACATCTAACACCCATCCATAGGTGGCAACTATTTATTTTTTATTGGTGTTTTTTAAAAATAGGGGCCGCTGATGGGTCATGAGTGTGAAAACTAAAAGATTTCACATTCTATTAATTATAAGATGGTTATAAGACGATTATTTATAATAAGATAAGATAAACTATAAACTGTAACCCCAATAAGTTAAAATATAAAAAATACTCATAAGGAAAATATTTAGTCAAATAATACTTCTAACAATAAGGAACTAGCTGCTCACACTCTATATCAGACTAACATTGTTCAGACAAATATAACTCACTTTAGCAAACACGTGCTCTTCCGATCTCGGATATGATAGATAAAATAGAAAGCCATCCCACAAAAAGATGTCGGCTAGGTTGCTCAAACACTTGTATGCTGACAAAGACGATGAAGGCAAACACAGCAAAAGCTGCTAGCAAGACTCCGAGCACCTTCACCTGCAAATAGCAATCCTCTGGCTCGGATTATAAGTAACTTAAACATGGTCGCATTTACAATGTATATATGAATGACCTTTTCTCGCCGTTCTGCGTGTGTTACGAATATGCTTATGTAAATCAACTGGAAAATCGCGCCAACTGAATTGATCGGCACAATCAAAATTATATTGGGAGAGACAACAGGCACGCCGTACCAAAGGAGTATTAGGAAGCTCAAGAGATGTATATGAGGCATTCCTGAAAAACTGTTCTATTGATCGGCTTCTGATAATTCTCCTAAATTTCAACCTAAAGGAGAACTCATCGAAAATTTTAGCAATCGATAATCTCAAAGCATACTGTAAGATGTTCTTTGAAATTGTACATACGTGTATACTTACGCTTGGTATGCAAATAACACGAAAGCAAATAGGTTCCCTGCAAAGACGAATCAAAATTCGAATTGTTTCAAGATTAATTTCGATATTTGATGTGGGTGCATGAGTGAATTTTCAGTACTTCAAGAGTATTGAGTTTGATATCATTGTAGAGCTAACAAGTAAATACAGGATTTCGTTTGATTGATTTATTAGAACCCAGAAATTATGTATCCACTTGTCTTATCTCTTAGCCTGAAAATTCTCTGTTGATATGTAGTTGTGCAGTAAATAAAAGTACGTGCAATTCCAACAACATTACTGCTAACTGAATTATAAGTTGAGAATAAACCACCTCCAGAAATGATACCCCAGTTTTTTGGAACACCCAAGAATCCTCTTCCTTATTTCCTGTCTAATTTAGTGCTAATCATATTGATATTATGCATATTAATACTCCATTAATTATATTATGCATATTTAGTTCCCAATATTTAATTGGGAACTAGATACTGTAACGGTCACACCTCTCCATATATTAAAATATTTTAAAATGTTTTTTCAACCTTTGCAGTATCTTCAATGTTTAGAAAGCGCTTTCAACGGGACCAAGGGGTAGCTCATGTGGTAAGGGCTTACCCTTTCCCCGGGATTGACTCGCGTTCGAGTCCCCCTAGCCCCTCTCCGTCATCCCAATAAAAAAATAAAATAAAATAAAAAGAAAGCACTTTCAACGTATCGGGTTGATCCACATTAATATTAACTCATAAAATTTATGTAGAGGCGTGACATGTACTCGAGACGTAACCGACGCCTTCTTCGCTGCTACTCCCTTTACCATTTCTTGTTAAATTGTTGTGTCAATTTTCTCAGGACACTTGTCCGTCCAAATCTGAGTTTCGTAGCTAAGACAATAATATTATGATGATTAAGAAAGACTCCCTCTCTAAAACCTAACGTCTCAAATGTTTTGTAACAAAACTTTCTATCTTGTATAGTGTGTATAGATGTACACTACGTGTATTTAAACTATACACGACTTATATGTAATATATGTGGTGTGTATCCACACACACTACACGAGGTGAGAAATTTTGTTACAAAACCTCTAGAAAGTTTTGAAAATTTTCTTACCATCTCCATTCCAATTAAGAAGATAGTTCTATTTATTTTTTCACATAGATTAAGAAAAGTTCATTTAATAGTAATGAAAAATTACTTGTAATATCATTTCCCTATTATACCCTTTGGTAATAATCCGTTTCTTATCGATTGCTATTTGTAACGATCATCGACCGTTGCTATTCGTAAAAACCTTTTTATTACTAATTTCTTGAAGAACGAAAAACTTCATAATTGTTTTACTTAAAATTTTTTAAAAATTTTTGAAACTTTTGTTAAAAATTTGCTCATAAAGTAGCATACATATATATATATATATATATAGACATCACATATATTTGAAATCGGGAAGTTTTTGAAGAGCACTCTCGTTTCAGTTCGTAAAAAAATATTATTTAAAAAGAAGCATATGACGTATCGGTGTACATTGTCAATGCCACTAAAGTAATTGGAAAAAAAATTGAAAAACCCCAATATTTGAAAAAGAAAAATTGATATTTTTAAATTGACAAAATTACTATGACATACTTTATATAAATTATGCGGCAAAATATTAACAAATTTGTATGGTAGTCTAGCGGTTGCGACTTTACTTTCCAACCACTATGTCTTGAGTTCGAATCTCTATTGTAGTGCAAAGGAAATTAATTATCTTAGGTTGGGCTTGCTTTAGGTCCGGTAAGGTTATAGAATTTTTTTATTTTTTTAAATTCTAGTCTACGATCAGTAATGGAATTAGCAACAAAAGTTTATTACTAATTAATAACTCTTTTATCTGTTAGTAATTTAGTAATAGCCTAACATATTACTAATTAATATTAGAAAGTTTTTACGTTACTAATTAATAACAGAAAGTTCAGCTACTAATTAGTAATGGAATTTTATTTCTGTTTCTATATTAGCCACGATGGAATTAGTGATGGTTTTAGTATCAAAACTTTTCCGTTACTAACAAGCGTTAGACACAGAATTAGCCCGTTTAGCAACAGAAATTGCCGTTACCAATCGCACATTTTCTAGTATTGCATTTCATTTATTAATTATTCCATTTTAATAACTCTATTTTTTATAACCATACACATTAAATAAGAAACTGGACCGTATATTGGAACAGACGAAAAAAGAAAATTAGACCATCTATTTAGAACGGAGGTGTATTAAACAAATGGCGGCTAGAGAACAATTACACACTAATTGCTTGCTTTTATTTGGCTGATTCAACCATTAATTAACAAATTAATTAATTAATTAATTTTTTTGAAAGTATTAATTAAATTATTTCTCTATCGCAGCTTTTGATCAGGGCAGTTTTCAGTATGCTTAGGGTATGTGCTGTTTATATTTTTTGAATTTATTTTGAGTCTTGTCTTTCAAGAGTAAATATTAAATAAAAGAAAGATTTCATTTCGCTTGTTTTGAGCATTTTCAAAATTTTAAACTGAAGAGTTCAAAACAAGGGAAATGACATTTTGTCATTTTGAATTCTTCAGTTTAAAATTTTGAAAATGCTCAAAATAAGGGAAATGAAATCTTTTTTTTTACTTAATATTTACTTTTGAAAGATAAGACTCAAAATAAATTCAAAAAATATAAACAGAATAGACCCTTAAGTTTCTTGTCTACCATTTCCACTCAGACAATTAAAAACTTAAAATGCGATTTATCGGTGCTTCCAGAACACTCTTTAATTAGTTGTGCTTCAATGTTCATGTTAACAGTTTCCATTGTTATGAATAATCGCAAGTTGTGGATATTTCCCAAAATATAGTGGACCTTTTGAGTCCCGAACGAAGACTAGATTAAATATCGAGATATGTTAGTCCTTCGACTAATTTTCTATTATCTTCTAAAAAAAATTATAATTAAAAAATATAAAATCAAAATAAACAAATAAAATATACGAAATAATGTATAGGGGTTATTATTATTATGTGTTTCTCACAAATTCATCATAATTAATTCACCTAGTCTTGCTCATTTGAAAGGACAACAATTAATCTATATTAACAGTCAGATTTCATGAATATAATCAATTACATCTCTAAAAGTTGAGTCAGTCCTACTTAACTAGGCTAATTTACCATATATCTCTATATGAATTCATTATCAACCTAATTAAATGCATTTAATATCAAAGAAATCTAAATACATCTTCTCGAAATTCAGTTTATGATGACCGCACCACAGGGTCATATCTCTAAAACTTGATAAATTAGTGATCTTAATTGCATAATCTAGTTTAAGTCGTTGCTTCTCGATTTGAACAAAAATCAACAAATCATTAATCAATGGGTAATTTACACCTAACGTCCCTAACTCTTCAATAATTAATAGATCACGTCCCCAACCTTTATTTCTCCTTGTAGGGGTCCTCAACCTTTAAACAAATCCTTATTTACGTCCCTATTAACTGAAAGCATCCACTTCCACCGTTAAGCATCCAATTGGTAAAGAGAAAGTTGACGGCATTTTTGACATAACAGAAGAAAACCCATTTGGCATATAAAAATTTAACTTTTTTTGGGGGAAAAGAGAGAAAATTTGGGAGAACCCTTTGCTACCAATTCCGACAGCCTTTTTTTAGGGTGTGGGTTTCCTGTACTGCCATTTCTGGCAGTCGTTTGACTGCCAAAAATGGCAGAGGGGGTGCTATTGGAGATGGCAGCACTTTGCCACACAAGGGGAGAGACTTCCTTCCCTGCGTGCTGCCTATTGCCATTTTCGGCAACTGTAAATAGTAGCAGGCGACATGCATTAAGGTCTCCCCCTTGCTACCATTTATGGCAGCACAGGGGGAGACTCCCCCTCCCTTTAAAATTTAAAATATTTTTTTATATGCCAAATAGATTTTCCTTGTTATGTCAAAAATGACCCCACCTTTCTCTTACCAATTGGATGCTTAACAATGTATATGGATGATTTTCCGTTGTAAATGAGATTTACTTAAGGGTTAATGTCACTTCTAGTCCCTAAACTTTTAGGTTTTACACAAATTTATCCCTATTCTAATTTTTTCGTCTCCTGGGTCCCCAATCTTAACTAAAATCTTTCTATTCGTCCCACTTAACGAATTCCGTCCAAATTTTCCACTAGCGCAGTGCGTGTGGCACAAACCTCCAACCATCCAGGGCATTATTGGTAACTTAGAGTAGGAACTGCACATGGTTTTGTCATTCTTATTTTACATCCCCCATTGATTACTGTTTTCACAGTTTACATCCCAAAACTAATGAGCATGGTAAACTAGATAACTATATTTTTTCAATGAAGGTGATACTATCATCTCCAGTAATTTATGCATCTACCTACTTGTCAAGATCCCTAACAATTGAGTTAACATTGATGTTGCCTCCATTATCCTTTTATTTCCCATGAAATACACTTGACACAATACGCCATGCCAACCAATTACAAAAGGGGGAAATGTAATTCCTTCCAAATTGGTACATTCCTGATTCTAGTTAACACCATAAAACATTACATACCACAACCTCCTTAGTCTTTCTCTCTAGACAAATAGTTTTCAAGCAAACAAAAAGGCCAACACCACACAAAGCTCTCTGCCACTGGGTCTAAAATGTACAACCTCCATTCCCCCAACTCCACTGCGGAGCCTTTTGTTTTCATCTTAGTGTGGTTATCTAGCATTCGAGTATTCTATTCGTGCTTTCAAAGCTTTCCTTTTCACCTTCTGATACTATCGAGGAAGCGCAGATTTTGTCAAAGCTCTCAACGATGCAATTTATCCCAAGAAAGTCAATTCGGGATTTTAAGTTGTCTAAAGTAACTAATTCGGACCCGTGATTAAATTAATGAACCACGAATTTGACAATACACCACAAGAATTAGGACACAATTCTTGATAAAGAAAATTAATCTTTTGATCAACACAAGAAATTAGAAACGAAATTGCCCAAAGGAATAAACTAGGGTTTTTTTTTTCAAACTTCAAAGCTCCCCTAGGTTGTCCTTAAATAGGAAAAACAATAACCTAAACTAATTAGGAAACATATAAAATTCGTAAAATAATAAAAACAATTAAAGAAAACCATAAAAATGCCAAAAAACCATGTTAAAACGAGTATAGGGACGGTGCGGGCGCACCCGGTAGGAGGGCGCCCGCCCTAGTGGCTCTGTTAAAAAACTGACGTCTCGTGCGGCCGCATATGAGGATCATGTGGCCGCATGATGCCATGTTCTGCTAGCAGTTCGTGTTCCAACGTGCATAACTTTTAGTAGGAAACTCTAAATTGAGATCCGAAAGTTGCGTTGGACTCTCGACTCAATAGGCTTTTTGATGGCATACTTTACTCCTATAAAAATCATATTCACTATAGTTTTGTGGCTTGAAGTATCTTAAGCTACGCAGTTTTGATCCTCCAAACATTCGACTTGATCACTTTTCATATAATTCAAGCCTTGAACTCCCGCTTTCACCATTACCTTGTCACATTTAGACCTCCATTGCCATGATTTAATTTGGGTATACTTTTCAATATTTGGTATTGGCACCACCGCATATCGATTTGCATCACCCTCCAAATTACATATCCGTGTTTCATGTAGCCGCATTAACCTAAGCAGCCCTGGAATCACATCTTTAGCGTAGTCGCATATTGGTGGATCATACGACAATACGTGGCCACAGTTGGGGATACTTCCATCATAGACGTAGAACCTTCTTCTGGATTGCGATCTATCTATGAGGTTCTGAAGTTCATTCGTCTCCTGTAGTTGCAAATTCGTTCCATTACAAAGCCTCTGAACACTTTTTGGTGTGAATGGAAGCTATGTCATTTTAACTATAATTAGGAATGTACCAATTTGGAAGGAATTACATTTTCCCTTTTTGTAATTGTTTGGTGTGGCTTATTGTGTCAAGTGTGTTTCATGGAAAATAAAAGGATATTTGGGGGGGGGGAACACTAATGTTAACTCAATTGTTGGCGATCTTGACGAATAGATGCATAAATTACTGGGGATGAGTGTATCACCTTCATCGATAGAATATAGATATCTAGTTTACCATGTTTGTTAGCTTGGGGATCTAAACTGTTAAAACAGTAATCAATAGGGGACGTAAAATGGGAATGACAAAACCATGTGCACTCCCTACTCTAAATTACCAATAATGCCTTGGATGGTTGGAGGTTTGCGCCACATGCATTGCGCTAACGGAACATTATGACAGAATTCGTTAAGTGGGATGAATGGAAAGATTTCAGACGAGAAAATCAGAACAGGGATAAATTTAGGTAAAACCTGGAATTTTGGGGACTATAAGTGACATTAACCCTTTATTTAAATATTGAAGACCCCACATGGAAAAATAAAGGGTTGAGGACGTGATATATTAATTGTTGAAATGCTGGAGACGTTAGGTGTAAATTATCCTTAACCAATTGACCAAAAAGTTAAATATTTAGCATAAAAATTAATTCTATAAAAATCAATCATGAAAACAAGACTAGCTAATGTTCCAATACGTTATATTGTTGTCTGAACTAACAATTAATTACATATCAAGAATGAAAAAAATATAAAATAAAAATTTAGCACATAAATAATAGTAATTTTGTCTAAATAAGTAATTTCTTAATTTTTTCAAATTTTCTTCATTAAAAGGTGTTCTTTGTTACTATTAAATAAAATGTTATGCATACAAACTATAGTTTCCTAAAAATACACTGTAAATATAAGGTGCATTTCGTAAATTTCCCTTAGAAACTATTAATTCACGTAGCAGGTTGTCTAAGTGCATAAATTGCACTTACGTGAACATCCTAACCACTACTCCACAATTCGAACCACGTCATTTGATTAAATCTAAAAAAATATTTACTTTAATGGTAATGGAATAAAACAATCCTTAAGGCTTGAAGATTATCAAATATCAATAAATAATCCACAAACTTTTTATATATAATTTTTAAATGCAAATAAAGTTAAATTACTACATTTTGAAAAAATTACTACATTTTGAAGAGAATTAAAGAGTAGATTTTAAGTATCAAACCAATATATGGCATAATATCAGTTGCTCGTATAAGTCACGTCAATGTCTAATATATCCATCTCGTCTAGTACATCCTCTCGTAATGGACTTTTGGAACTTGATCAAATTTAGAGAATTGCCCCCTTACCCACGATTGGTAAAGGATCAATCCCAACAATACCATCTTGATGGTTTTTGATAAATCAAATTGTTTGAGATAACTCCTCAATCCCCTTACCATTTCAAATTGAGTCTTGCCAGTTTCATAACATCAAATTGATGAAGATTTTGTAAAAACTAATTCAATTTAATTGTATTTATTTATTTACAAAATTTTGATATTTATTTTTTAATTTTAATCTCAGAAGTTAAAGATTCAGGACGCATTGAATTAAAAGCTATACATATTATTAAGGACTTAATTGAACTAATTTAAAAAGATCGAAGCGTTGACGAAAAGTAAAAGTTACTCTTCCGATCTTCGTATTAATCTTTAAGGTTTTTCCATCGATGGTACATTTATAATTACTCATATTAAAGGTCATCATGAAATTTTCAATTTGACACCCATCTAAAACTTTTTGTATAATAATTTGGTATGTAAAATTTTCCCAAACACTCTGTATCTTAAAAATATCAGTAGAGAGCATACCCTAAGAAGTAATTGCTCCAAGAAGAAAGAGAAAAAGGAGAGATAATGAACAAATAGATGGACGGTGTTTAACAGGCTTCGACATCTAGAAACGACATAGACAATCCTCCATATTTTGAAGTGCCATGTTGGCATTTTTGTTGCCTCATGGATTAAAATTTTGAGAATGGAAAGACCTTCAGATATGCTCTAAGAGTCAAGGTCACATGAAACTTTTCTTGAAAAGGCGATATTTAGTCATGTCCAGTTGTATGCTATATAGCTAGGGTAGCCTTCGTTTAGCGTTGAAGATGCTTATATATGTGATGAGGATGATGTGCTAATTCACTTAGGGTTAATTTCACAAAAGGTCTTCAACTTTGAGTTAAGAATCGGTTGGGTCCACAACTTTTTTTTCGCTCTCCTGCATCCCCCAATGTTTCATAAATTCACACAAAAGGTCCTTTTTGCCATTATTCCTCCAATATTTCAAAAAATGATGATTATATCCTTAGCTTATTATTTTTTAAAACAAAATATTTAAAAAAAATAAAAAATAAAAAAGGTAAAAACGGGCCGTTTCCGACAGCAAATTGGAGGGCGGATCCACCCCACCAGTTTGGCTGCCAAAAACGGCAACAAAATGCTACTATTTTCCGGTTGTTCTTGGAGGGGAGTGGTGGGTGGTGGGGTGGGAGTGGGTTTTTTCTTTTTTCTTTTTTTTTCAGATTTTTTATTATTTTAAATATTGTGTTTTAAAAATTAATAAGCTAAGAGTATAATCATCATGTTTTTGAAAAATTGGATAAATAGTGCAAAAAGGACCTTTTGGTGCAAATTTATCAAAGGTTGGGAATGCAGGAGAGCTAAAAAAAAAGATTGAGGACCCAACCGATTTTTAACTCAAAGATTGGTGACCTTTAGTGAAATTAACCCATTCATTTAACATCAATTTTGGTGTTTAAAGATGTTTCTAAAATTTGTATTAATCTGAACTGAAAATTCAAATTTATATTAATTTTGTTGTTAAAATATGTTCGTTTTGTTTTTTTTTTTAATATTCATTTTGTTAATATTATTTCCGCTGTTTCAATGACGTTCTACCGCCCCAGCATGCAATTTATTTTCTCAGTTGCTTATATTCGTGCATTGCACGAGTTACACTAGTCGAATTAAAAGTGGACTAATTCAATCACATTCATTCATAATAACTATTTACGATTATATTCCATACTAATTCCATTCTCTATCAAACCCATTAATACAAAATCACGCGCGCCAGTTGCCGAACTCAGTTTTTCTGAAAATTAGAGAGAATTAGTGAAATTGAATAGTGAATATTTGTGCGGTACATTAAACCAAATGAGATATGTGAATGTTTATTTGAGCAAATTCAAATTTAAAATAGAATGAACAAAGAATTAAGAGGCAGCATCACTTAAAGAGCATCAGAATTTATATGCGATGAACGACCTAAGGGGGTAAAAGAAAAGTTTTACAAAAAAAAAAAAAAAAGTTAAGTATTTCATATTTACAACTCAAACTAAAGTATTAATTTAACATTTAGAATCACCCATCCAAAAGAAGAGATCAAATCACAAATTGAGGCATAAAATTACATTTCTATTGACATAGAATAGAATAAGATTACTATATAGCCACAGGCCTACTACTATAATAGCAAAAAAAATGTTGCAGAATGATACAGAACTTGCTTCCCTAGCAATTCAACGAAATCAATCAAAATACACTCGAGAGTCGAGACCCTCTCTAACCAAAAAGCAGGAAACACAGATGCATCGGTATTTATATAGACAATTAATGGCTTGAATTTACGATGAATTTAAGGTTGTTCTACGGTGCAGTAGATTCTGCTTGCTTCTCCTTTGAGGCCAAGAGACTTTCAAGGCTGAGATTCCCAACGCCTTTCGGAGGACCAATGCTGCAGCGAGCCGTGTTATGTAACGCAATGGCATCCTTTATTTTCTGAAACTGCAAAAGATTTATAAACCGAATATTTGTTAGCTTTCAGTGTTAAACAATAAACGCTTGCTATCTTTCTAAGGAAAGCTAGTTCTGAACTGATCTCAAAGATATAGCTTTACATGAAATGAAATATTAACATTCCATGAAATTTCTTGCATACAGCGTATACTTCTTTTAACCGAAAAGAAAAGAATTTCCCAGATTGCCTACAACAGCTTGGGATGGGATCGGGCACCACTTTCATTGTTTTTATCCTTGTATTTCATAGGAACAACAAATCCTAAACAATTCTCTACCAATCATTTCCACTTGTTCTGTTTGTGTCTTGAAATAGAAATAAGAAACGAACCTGGGAACTTTCAGGGAAAAGCGTCTCACAGATATTAAGTTCCAAGATATTTTGAACCACAACAATCATGAATGAATAGTAGTTATGATACTATCAGGGGCATGGGAGCAGTATTCCATTGAATAAGCAAAAGTCCAATCAAGAAAGTATTTGTTTTATAGAATAATTTCACTTACTTTAGCAAGAGAACAAGAAAAGGATTCAAGTTGCCCATCTGCTCCTCGGTAGAAGTGGAAATAAGGAAGAACCTTTACATTCAAATTCTTGCACATCGGCTTGTTTTCATCAAAATTGACTTTCAGGAAAAAAATATCAGGGTGTTCCTCGGCAGTCCTGCATAGCTGGGAACCAAAAATGATATTAAATTTCTTGAGACACCACAAGAAATTATTTTGGCTTAAATCCACTGGGAAAAAAAATGATAACTACTTGTTCAGTCAGGAACTCAGGTGCAATGAATTAATGTTCAAAACATTGGTATGTCAAAGAGCAATATCGTTAGTTTCACCAAGTTCCATGCTTATTATTAAAAATAATGTTTCCAAGGGCATAACAATAATTTAGCTTCCCTTTTGTAAATATCTACTAGGTGGCCAATCTCTTTAAGGCCTTGACAATTATATGGTTTACTAAATTAGTTGCCGAATTGCCTAGTTATTCCCATTTCACAAGAAGAGAAGTGATGTCAGATTAGTACATTAAATCTCACTCTCTGCATTGATATAAGACAAGCAAATCAAACAACTATTTAAAATCGGAGATTAGATTAACATTTTCAATGCAACTTCCACCATTGAACACCACTGGCACTCATTCTCTTTATTTCTCATTAAAACTCATTGGATTGAGTTTGCAAACGGGAGAACTAGAAACTATTACCATGATCTCTTAAAGCCAAGACAGTTTAGGAGAGGTTCACTGTTCATGTATAATCTTTTACGCGCTTGAAGTTGAAGTTTTCATGAGAATACAAATTTTTGATCCATCAAAGATGATATAATGAATATATTATAGTTGCAATATGGCCTATGATAGTATGATTTCTGGATATGGATCATAATTCCAGAAGCATACTTTTTATATTATCATAAAAAAAAACATACAGATAAATTGAATAAAATATATATTGGACGAAAGATTACCTTAGGAAATAGTGCTCGACAAGAAGCACACCATGTCCCATAGAACTCAACAATAACTAATCTATCCCCTGCCTGGCTCAAGGCATTTAAGAATTCTTGATCTGGAGTGAATGTCAATCATATTAGGGCCTGCATTCTTTTCCCACCACTTGGGCTGCTCAGTTTCAGTGACAGTTGCATGTACCTAGATAAATACCGGCAAATGGGTCAACAATGGCTTTTAAAAGATAATAAAATCAGTATGTTAAATACAAAAATGAGATCGAAAAGCTGGAAGGGACATCACTTTTTCTCAAAAAATTTAAAACTTTGAAGTTACCCATATTTGAAATAACAAAATCATAAAAGCTGCATATTCTCAACTGCAATAAAGAGTGAGCTGTGAGAGAAACGAGAATTGATCAAGGAAACACCCTTTAAAGTTTTTCAATTGTGGAAAATCCACTGAATAATACCCTTATCAAAATTGTCCTAAAGAACATCCACCGCCACATAAGAAGTCAATTGTTCACTAAAGCATCCTGACGATGCCCTGTTCTTCCTGAATGGGAAATATATGAACTGTGAATTTGTATACCAGAACATAATAACTATATATTAACATAAATATCATAAAATAAGCACCCTGCTAATCTGATAACGGCAAAGTACTGCATTATATTCAATGATCGAGAGTTTACAAGGATCAGAGAAGAGAAGAACTCTTAGTTTATTATGTATATGAGAGCAAATAATCATTTCCATTTCATAGCTGTCACGGCAATATGTAGCTTTCAAACCCAAGAATAATGCATGAAAAGAATACTAAGAATAATTCCATTTGCTCATTTTCTTACCTGTATGATAGATGTAGATAATGGGGCCAGTCTAGATCCATAATCTATATAATCTCATAAAACTTTACAAGCACAAGGGAATAAGGTAGAAAGAGGAAAGAAGCCAATGAAGGGATAACATAGGTCAGTCATAAAAATTTGATCAGTTTAGTTAATGGTTTAGACCACTGAAAAGTCCTACAGTTGGATCTTCAAACAACAAAACATGTTAAGACTTTTGAGGATGAAAATTTTGTTGAATGTATTCTTTTGTTTTTTTCTAGATATATTTATAATCCAGTGAAGTACAACTATACCAGAATTCAATTTTTCTACAAAGCCAACACGGCTCTGTTGTAGGCCTGCATGCCTGCCACTTTTCCCAACTTGTTCAAAACAGTGCATCACTTTTCTCTCAAATCAAGTCTTGCCATGTAAGCACGCGGTCTCTGTAAACGGATCCCGCATTGGCCCCATAGGAAATTGGATCAAAATTTGTCTTGACTTTATCTACATTCAACACATATAAGAAACTTTCCATATGTTTCTCTGTAGTCACTGCAGAACGCATATGAAGGGGGTTCAAAGTCCAGCATAAAACTCTCACACTCATGATGTAAATCCTTCAAAATCTTTTGTTGGATGCATCAAATTCTGAGCCTAGACGCACCTCAGAAGTGACACTAGAAATCCTCCTGGATTTATCAAGCATACATAAGTTCCTTAACAAGCAAGCATAAACTCCTACACTGACTCTAATGGACAAAGGAAAACAATAGAACTGGAGCAAGAACTTGGATTCTAGATGCAATTACAAGAAAATCCTTAGAACTAGATGTCAGGACTAAAAAGAAATCCATAACACCTTTCATATGAGAAGTGAATTTAGTCAGAGAGAACGAAAAGATATGAGGAAGGAAACATTAAATATGATCTTTACCATATATGTAAGGAAGAGTGTAACGCACAATCAACATGATTTTTAAATTAGAAGATTGAACGGGTCCAATTCATCCACCCCTCTACTTGACAGAAAATTAAAAAGAATTAAGGCTGATTCGCCAGCTCTAAGTCAACAAGATCCGAACAACTACCAGAAACCAAGTTACTTAGTGTTCCAGCTACTCTACCAAAACTGTATCACTCCTGTGATGGAGGCCTCTTTAGGTACATAAAACAAGATACAGCTACCTAGGTCTTCATTCTTTTAATTCATTTTTGAATACCTCACCTTGCCTGGTTCATGCATATGCTTAATCCTTCTTGTATCTGTCTTCCTATGGCTGACCATCATTTGCATCCTCATTTCTCCTAGGAACCTCCTACGAATATGTTGACCTTTAGCAGTTTGACACTAAAAATTATAGCACATACCTTGTCTAATTAGGGGTAAGTAAAACTCGCCTTTTTAACTTAATAAAATCTTCCTACCTCATAGAACTCTTGAAGCACTTGATCATTTTATCCAACTTTGCTCTACCCTACACATGACATCCTCTTCAACCATTCTTTCCTTTTCCAAAATTGAACTCTAATGCCTTCAAAAAAATCTCTTTCCAGAAAATATGTTCAATAACGTAAATCCATTAATATCCTTGTTACTCCTACGACAAAGGTACCTTCCTTGGATTTTGTCTTGGACCCTTAGATTCCATTACTCCAGTGTACTTCTCCAAAGTTCAAACTTATGAATTAGCCCCCCGGTTTCATCATTGGTTAAAAACTATATTATCAGCACATAGCATGTAGTAGTAGACCTCCTCTTGAATATGTCCCATAAGTTCATGCTGTCTGAATATTTAGTAACTTAATCTAATATTCGGTTTTCAACTATCTCTGGTACGTTCTCCAACTTAAACAACTCTGAATTGAAGAAGATAGGCGGTACCATCTCAAGGTCCAATAGCAACGGAAGAAACATCAATCATTCAGCAGTAAAACCTTATCTCTATCAAGATACTAATTCTCATCAGTATTAAGCATCTAGCTTAAGGCCATGAACCCGGAAGAAGATGAAGCTAAAAAGCAAGATTTATTTTGTAAAATCCCATCTGTTTGAAAATAAGACAAAAGAATTGGCAAGCATAAAAATTGAAGCGACATAGTTTGAGAAATCCAACACACATACACACACAGAATGAGTAACTTTTAACAAACAATGGGTCTTGTACATTTCCATCTACAGAATAGAACCATCAGACTTCTCCAAAAAAAAAAAAAAAAAAAAAAAGAAAAAGAATGGAACCATCAGCAACTCACACACACACAAAAAGATAAAAATTATATTTCTATCTACCAAACTCAAACTTAATTTCGTAAAACACGCATAAGTAGATGGCACAGAAGGAAACACTTCAAGGAAATCTTTGTTGATTGGATGCTTTGCTTGCTCAGCCATTACAATTTACAAACAGCCAAAATTAGGATAAAATACAGATCCACATAAAAAACTTCACTAGGAGAAGTTCCACCAAGTATTTACCTTAAAAGACGTCAACTGCTTTCGGGGTCTGAAAGAAACCGAACAAGACAAATCACCAACAGAAGAAATACCCGGAACAGCAACCACCCGTTTCCGTATCCTTTGATTAGGCGGAAGAATCGGTTGGAAAGAATTCAATGATGACGAAAAAGAAGTCACCAACGAAGAACAAAACCTCAATGAATTACAAGATAATCCAAGCACATCGCCCATTTCATACAACCCACCAACAGAGCACAAAAAACCCTACTTTCCCTTCTAAACCCTGTGAGTGTATATACGTGGTCTGCAAACAAGCTGACAATGGGAAGGATATTTTTGAAAAAAATTTTAACTTCTTTTTTGCCCTTTTCGACTATGGGCGTTCAACAGTTCTATATATATATATACCGGTGGGTCGGTCGTGTGTAGGTGAATGTAACATCAAGGGAAAACGGAAGGCGAAAACCAAACCCAATAAGGCTTAGATTTTTCTTGCTCCCTTCTCAATCGGTATTTTCTTCCAATTTCTGGGGTGGAGAAAATTTGTGTGAACCAGAATGTAGCAAGGAAAAGCGAAATGCATAAAACAAGATATTCATTTCCGTTATGCCCGCTCTGTGTCGCTGTTTAACGCGTTGCGGGCTTGCGGCTGTGTTTGGATGCCAAAATGGGTCAACTCATGCCATTGGTATCCTCAACGCCTTGTAAAACCATCCGTATCATGTGATGGTACTCTAAAGAGTATTATAATTATAATAGAGTAGTTTAGGCTAATAAGAAATTCACACGTGACTTTTTAGCCTCATTTTTAGTCTTAAAATAGTGTACATGTTACTGATTGGTGCAATAAGGAAAACTAATAGTATCGATATTTTCTCTATGTGACTGGTATGAATGCATGATATATGAATTTGAAATACACATAACGTGTATTGGTACAAATCACATAGAACATGAGGTTTTGTTACAAAATTTTGTGTAAACATTTTCACATCAAGAATAGTCTTAGAAAATTTTCCTTATATGCACCATGCTAGATCTTGCCTGTTTTCTATGTGTAGGAAAAACAAAAATACAGAAAAGTCATTCAAGTTTCTAGTAGAGGCCAATGTTTACACTTCAAATAAATTGAACTATATATATATATATATATATCAATTACAAATGCCTTTTGAATTAGAAGGGTGTTTGATTATTCAAAAAATAAATAAATAAATAAATAAAGGTGTTTGATTTTCATTGTAGGGTCCGTTTGAAAATAATTTTTGGATAATTGACTAGGTGAAAAAGTGATTTTTTCTTTTTTCTTTTTGGAGAATGTAATTAGAAAGTAAAGAAATGTAACAAATTTACATGTAAGATTATTTTAATAAGTAAATATGTAGTTGAAAATGAGTTTGGATGAAAAATGATTTTGACAAAATCATTTTTGAGAACTACCTTACTATATCTCTCATTATAACATTATCAAGTTAATTATTTTTGTGGTCACTAGACTTTACGCTTTTAAATAATAATAATAATAATTATTATTATTATGATTATTGAACTTCAAAATTTTTCTCAATTTTAGCTAAACTTTATTTCGGACTTTCCATTAATCATTGAACTTGAAAATCATTTTTTATAATCTTTTAAACAGACAGTAATTCGCCATCAATCGCATTTGGTGACTATGTTTAAGAAACCAAGCTTTAGATAAAGGGTGTTCTATTCACACAATATTTGTTTACTAATAAAAAACACCTTAAATATAGTCATTAATAAACCGTTATTATTTATTTTCAAAATAAAAAAACCGTTATTTAAACATTTTTGAAAAAGAAAAAGTTAATCGGATCAAAAAGAAAAATAAATAATGATATTGTTAGAAAAGTTATGGGACCAGTTTTCAGGAGAGAAGAAATGTGCCAGAAGTAATGTTAAAAACCCTTTCAGAGTTTTTCTTACAAATCATCTCATCTTATATGGCCTGTATAATATACGTTTTATGAATTTGAAATACATGTAATGTACATTAATGTAATGCACATAAAATGAGAAGTTTTGTTACAAAATCTTAAAGAGCTTTTTGAATATTTTCATTCTTTTATATATTTTTCTTGAATATTACAAGGGGGATAGTAGAGGTGGAGATTTGAACCCTTGATCAAAAGTGTGTGAAATTAACTAGGATGTCACTAGACTATACAAGTCTTGGCTTCATTCTTTTATATATTATTATTGTTAAATTAAATAAATGAATATCGCTGAATATATTTTCCAAAAATATGCTCTCTTCCTTAGATTCCTCCATGTTAAACTCGCTGATTATCATATCCATGTCAGTTATGATTTTGTTGGCAAAAAATCAGTGAGAAATTAACAGTTTTCCATTTAAGCATCTATCACTTCTCACTCAAACTCTTTCCTCTATCCATATATATATATATATATATCGATATATACTATTTATCTAAAACGGAGATCAGTCTCTAATATAGTTATTTCTTCAGTAGCCTTTTAAATCAATGAATGTTCCTATGTATTTATACATCAATATCTATCTCCTAATGTAGTGATACCAACTAGACTGATTTCTGATTTAGATAAATAGCATCTCTCACATATTTCATCCCATTTTACACATGTTTCGAAATTCTAGTTATGATGATAAACTTCAACAATATTGTTAAATCATATTGTTTTATGTTTACAAAGGTTCCCTCAATTTTTTTTTTTTAAAGTACAATTACAAACTTTAGTACAGGTGCACATATCCTACTGAAATAAAGTGCAAATAAAGTTTTTACACTCAAAAAATTTATGTTCTTAACATTAATTTTGTCAATTTTATTTTTAATGTGACACATTGGCTTTGCAAGAATTAAAATAAAATTATTAACAAATTAAATAATGAAACTCAACAAAATTACAAAACACGAAAAACACAACTATGTTAACAATTTAACATTGTTTATTATAAACCGGAAAACATTGTCTATTTGGCCCGTTTAGGTGTAGGACGAACCAGTGTTCTGAGAATAAGACTGTACCGGCCGGTTTGATCGGAAAACCTGGAACCTGCTTGAAAAATTGGTCAGATTCACTAAAAAAGCTGGTCATTTAAGAACAAAACTGAAAAATGATAAAAGCGGACAATGATTCAACCGGTAAAAAAAAACTGGTTCAATTGGAAAAAAATTATTTTTTATGAAAAAATGTAATTTTTTTATTATATAATTAAAATTGGTTCCACCTCGATTCAACCCTAGTTCAACCTTTTGACTCATGAACCGTTGTCTTCTCTGATACAATAACCGACTCGGTTTTCTAAATATTGGGACCAACGGCTATTGATGAAAAATTTCCATTATTGATCTAATAGAAAAATTAATTTAAACACTTGTGACACCCATATATCTACATAGTTGCATGTATGGACGTTATACAAATACACGCAGTCACATGAAATATATGAGTTCTACAACACCATATTACCGTGTGGATGTTCAACATTTTTGGTACTACTGTATATATATGCAATCAATAGAAAAAGGAAGCTACATTTCATTTCAAAAGACATTACAAAAGTTCCATGCTAATTCCGCTTGATTCTGACGAAGCTTTACTCCTGTCCTGTGTCAATAGAAAGTTTCGTTACATCATTATTATATTTTAGAGCAATAATATTTATATATTATATGAGACCTAGAGCATCTCAATGGTGCGGTCTGTCTAACTGAAGGAACAGTGGCTCTTTGTAGGAGAGAGAAAAGAAGGCAAGACAGCGGTGAGGAATTCTTTCAAATTTAGATGAGAGGTGCTAACACAAGATTAAAATACTATTTCTCAAATCAAAGACTTGAGGTCCAAATTCAGATGGTGGTGGAGACAGTTTGAGAGCCATGTAGACTATTTGAGAGCCAGGTAGATTAATTTATCATTTCTTGGGTTCTATGTGGATGCTTTGTTTTTTTTTTGAGCTGACCGCACCATTGAAAATACTCTTATACATATACACAATTTTTCCTGCTCATTCACATAAAATTTATGTCTTCTAGTTCACATAAAACCATGAGCCTTTGTACAATAATGTTAGCAAACCATTTATATTTTAAAATTGAAACAAAGTTTGTTTTATGGAGTGTTATTGTAACCAAAAGTTAAGTCACCAAGTTTAACTTAAGACAGTTAACAAGTCGTGAGATTTGTATAATACATGTGGGTTCTACGTTATACGTGGATGTGATATGTACATGTAGCGTAGCTCTTAACTTAGTATATGCGTCTCGCGCTATGTTATATTAGAACCACACACATGTATTTGGAAATGAAATATAATAATTATAATATACAGATAATATAGGGTTAAAGACAGGATCTTGGACCTGAAAACAAGAAAAAGGACGTATGGGGACGGATTGTGGCAGAGGAAATTTTATTGGTCCACACGACAATCTGAACTCAATATCGCCTCTCATCCAAATCAAAATTGAATTACAACGAGAAATGATCTGGAGCAATTACGACAAGAAATGATCTGGAGCCAAAGACAAGCTTCAAGGGCGCGAGGAAGAAAGAAAATGAAGCGAGCGTGGCATAGGTCAAGGTTGGGGCAATTTTATTAGTCCACATGGCAATGAAACCATTGGCAGGCCCTTCAAAGAGGGAACAAATTTTTAGAGCTTTTTGTAATTTATAAAAAGAATTTATAATGAGTAGAAATAAGTGGTGGAAATTTAATTAAAATTAAAATATGTAGTTATTGTTGAATAATTGTTAAATCAACAGTCAAATCATAGTAGGTGAATTTATAAATAAAAAAATAACAAGGTTCAAACAACCCCTTAGAGTATGATTAATGTGGGGGACCCAAATTTGAGTTCCCTCCTCCCTCAACAAAATCAAATTATGTATAAAAGTGGAGGGGGAAAAAGTTATATTGGGGGAGGGGAACATGGCCCCTCCTTTTGGTCTTTTCCCCCTCTTCGATTCTCCCCCAATCCAATAAAATATTATTTTTCACTCACTCTCACTCTCTTTCTAATCCAATAAAATATCACCACGTGTCTAATTTATATTCCACCCCTCACCTTTTCCCCCTACACATTATTTAGAAATAAGTTTTTTCCCTTTGGCTTTTTTCCCCTTGACTTTTTTCCCTCGACATTAATCTTGCTCTTAGAGCCCTCGACCAATAATTGAACAATAAAGAATGCATGAAGGGCCTTTAGTTTTTGGTTCGTTTCTGGTTCGATTTCCGTTAATTTTTAATTATGTTTTTAAAACGATCGAATGTAAAAATCATTTGATTTTCGATTTTGGGATTTTGTTTTTGCTCCTTTTCCTAAAAACCTATAATCGGTTCAAATTATTTTTTCCACCCCGAGTCGTAGTTTGTGCTTGTTATTGGATCGCAAGTTCTACTTCAATCACAAGTGGGATCTTGGGTTTGGTCCAGCTACAAAAACTGAGTGGACTCTAAGTTTGGAGTCCGACTAGCAATTACAGGGGCGGGGTCGGGCTCCGAAATCTGTTTCTCTAAAAAAACCTAGTTTGGGGTTTGTTCAATTTCAATTTTCAAAATCTGCTTACATAAAAATTTCAGATAGTTGCAGCCTTGCAGGATGAACTAAAATGTTAAAAGATCAAATATCGATTTTTTGTGGAACCAACAAAACCATGTGGCCCACTGAAAAATAACATCCGTCGCTCCTACTGTCACATGGCCCCGACATATTCCCCCTCCTGCTATCGGATTTGTTCTAGAACCAGACTAACATAATTGGTAACAACACTTACCGGCACAAATTTACCAAATGCTAATCCCTTTACCAAAACAAAAATACCAGACTATAAGCCTATGTCTAATTCAAGCAGTAGCAGTAGTTATACCACACAGTTTCATTGCATATGCTCTTTTTTGCTTTCCAGGTCAAATTAACCAAAATTTGGGTAGAATGGGCTCTTCCAAACTTCTAATTGAAGAAGATGAACAAACTACTTTGCAAATACATTGAAGATGTAACTAGTATCACACAAATCAACAGATACCCAAGATGAAGTTGATTCATATGCAAAAATGCAGCTTCAGATCGAAGCGTTATAATAAAGTCAGTGCAATTCCGATCCACCAGATTAGTAAAAGTTTGATAACATGCAAGGATGACCGTTCATTGCATCATTTTAAAAGTTCATAGTACTAAGCTCTGATACAACAAAACAGCAAAGCACTAACATTATCGATTCTTAAACCTGGATAATATTACATGCAAAGAAAACATGGTTTTCCTCAAGACTAAATATCAGTGCTATTCAATCTGAAATGAGCATGAGTCATGCATTAAACTAAACAACAGAGAGATAGTTTCTTTTTTCACTTCCATGCATGAAATTCCATTTTTACGCGCACAGAGCAAATTGAAAACACGAGACCTGCTAGTGAACCTGATGCCAGAATCCAATTAGTATCATCTTTAAGTATCGGCAGTTACCTCATCAGGTAAATGTAGCAGCAGTGAAAGAGCAAAGTAGGTTTAATGGCTCGGCAAAAGAACATTCTGTGGAAACGAAGCTGTCCCATTATTTGCAGCCCCTTGAATGTTCAGTATTGTAGTAACCAAGTTGTAAATCTCAACATTCTCGAAAGACGGAACTTTTCTGCCTCTAGCAAATCGCGGTCCATGAGCAAAAAAGATGGTCCTCATTGAGAAAAAAGCATTGTCATATCCATGTGCTCCTCCACATTCTTGCTTTGTTGATCTCTTATGTTCCACTTTGAACCCTTCTGCAGCTAAACCTATAATTGGTGGGATACGATCACTGGCTGAATAATGAAGTCTACTAGGAAGCTCCTCCTTCAGATAAACACTCAGATATTCACCGTTCTTTACTTTCCCTGACTTCAAACCTTCATTCATCTTAGCAACAACATCCTTCAGTGAATAGCCAGAAGGTGGACGAATTGCAAGCAAAGGAGTGTAATACTGAATCCAATTAGTAGGAATCTCAATCCATTTTGCCAAATCCTCCAGAAAAATCAACTTTTTATCGCATGTACCAACCATCCCATGATCTCCCACCAAAATGATATTCACATCCTCAAACACCCCTCTTTTTTCCAAACCTCCAGTCAGTTTCCCAATCAATTTATCTATATTAGCTACAGCTTCAGTAATTTGAGGATCATCAGGGCCAACCTTGTGACCCTGATGGTCAGGGTCCTCAAAGTACAAAGTCATAAACGAAGGAATATCATCACTAGGCAAATCAAAATACTTCAAAACAGTATCAACTCTATCTTCAAATGGCACAGATTCATTGTAAAACATACAATAACCTGTAGGACAATCCCAAGAACCCTTATGTACCTCAGAGCCAGGCCAGAAGTAAGTTGAAGCCTTCAAGCCCTGATTCACCACAGTCTCCCACAATGGCTCCCCCAGCCACCATTTGGGCTCGTGACTAGACATGGTGAAAACATCACTAGTATAGGGATCGGTAAAATAATTATTAATAATTCCATGATAAGCAGGATACAATCCTGTGACAATTGAGTAATGATTTGGGAAAGTCAGGGTTGGAAACACAGGAATCAAACCGGTCTCTGCTGAAGTCCCATTTTGGATGAGTCTATGGATGTTTGGAGTATTGGTCTTGAATTGGTACCCGAATCGAAACCCATCTGAGGAAATCAGTAAAACTACCGGGTGTTTGAGCTTTGTGAGCGACCTTGAGAGTTCTTTAATGGATTCGGAACTGGAAGCTGAAAAGAACAGAAAGGCAAAGGCAACGGCTGCAGAGAGAGCAAAGCAGGCGGATACAACAAGAGAAATAAATACAACTGTAGTGATGGAAGATTTCCCCGGGGGATCTGAGGAAGAACAGTTTGCATTTGGAGATAAAAGAGCTTTGGTTGAATCAGATAATTCTTCTCCCTCTTTATTTGCAGTCTTTGTGCTGTTTGAGGTTAAAATCGATATAGAATCTGAATCCATAGCAGGGTTTCAAGGATTAAGGTTTCTTGATATGGATTATCTTGACTCTCACCCTAAAGCAGAAAAGGCACGCAAACAAAACCCAAAAAGGGTAACTTCAATCCGAATTCATGGATGTGCTTATTTCAAGCGTGAAAAACAAGTACTTGCCTGGATTATGAACAGGGTTAAGATAATAAAGAACTTCCGGGGTGCTTTATTTGCATCGTCAAAGAATTTCAAGAATTTGAGATCTGAAATTGGAGTCGGTGAATGGACTGAGAAGTCAGGACTTGAGGGAGGAAAAGTCATACCCCTGCGACGGAGATCAACTTCAGAGATTGTTTGATTTTCATTCCTTGTGGGGGTAATTATAACGACGAGAGGGATAAAATGTGCAAATTGTGTAAAATATACGGCGGTCCGTGTCCAATAGGTTATGGTGTCTAATGGGGAGTAATGTTGCCCGCTAATCCTGTCAAATTCTGACGTATTACACATATAGTTAATAGACATAACGGCGTGTCACTTCTGATCATATTACCGTCATGTTAGAAATTAACAGTGTACTCTAGCCCACAGTAGATTGGTGAAAAAATTAGTCTAATGAGTGTCTATCATATAACTCATTAGACACTATTTATTAGATACTATAAAATATACAGTAAAAATATAACTATATTTAAACAATTATCAAATTAAATATCAAATCAATAATAAATAAAATTATAAATAATGATAAACAAACGGGCTCTCAGTTCTTTGCGAGACGAGGACAAGAAGGGCAAAGAATGGTACAGAGCAAGGCACATGTCCTATATATATATATATATATATAAAAGAGTGAAAGAACTGTTTAAAAAAAAAAAAAAAAAAGGACAGAAGAGTGAAAGGGACTGGTACGGTTGATTTTTGAATAATTCTAATTAGACAAAATAAGATATAAAAAATAGATAAAATGGATATGTATGATGTGTGGTTGGTGTTGATGTAAAAGTGATGTGATGTGTTGAGAAATAGAATTGTACCATATGTCAGTTTTGTTAGAATTTTTGTATAGACTTTTGTTCAAGTAGCATTGTCGTTGACACTTTGGTTCTTATTCGTTTCCTTTTCCTTCTTTTTCCATTTTTCTTTTTTTTTTGGGGGCGGGCCGGAGAAGGTGTGGCGTGTTTGTTTGTTTATGATTTAAGAAATTTCCACTTACTTTCATCTTTTGATAATTATTACATTTTTCACTCGTGCATTGCACGGAAACAAATAAGCAATAAAAAAATAAAAGAGGAAGTAATTAAAACAAATAACATATTAATGACAATCACTATTATTTTCATTAATAATGCAAAACATTCAAAATATATACATTGCTAATAACATGAATAAAATATTTACAATCGTCATAGAACACATATCTTGCATTTTGAAAAAAATAATAAAATAATAACCATAAATAGTTGTAAAACACAACACAATATTCATGATATATAACATCAAAAAAATTAATTCAATACTCCCTCATAAATACACATATATTGGATAAAGTAATTAACACAAATAAAACACTAATACCCACCTAATTAATAATAATCATTATTAATTCAATGGAATAAAAGTAGAAATTTATCTTCAAATTAAAAAGATAATTTACCTTGAATCAGGGGCGGATCCAAGAGGGGTCTTCCCTGGTCAGCGGCTCAGCCCAAGTCTTCCCCGATCTGCGGCACGGCCTAAATCAGTCTAAGCCTTAAAGGAATTTTATTTTAATTTTTTATATGTTTGGGTTATGGGAAAATATAGTTCGGCTAGGGGTAAATTGGCGTGTTGGATGTGCCCCTGCCTTAAATTGAGATTAAATCATCGAATAAAAATAATTGAGATGATATATAAAACACGTATATATAATCTATTTAATATGCAATATATTTAATTTATATATAAAGTATATTTAACATTGTAAGTAGCCTTAAATAGAGAAGATTATTATACATAAGAAAAAATGATAATGAAATACACATATACATATATTTAAATACTTTTATATTAACAAATGAAACCGCAACGTGCAAAAGAAAAAAATGAAAAGAAAAATTATTGTCAAAATTTTCTATACGGAACAAAATACAATATTAACTAAGAATGTGGAAAAAAACTGAGACCTGGTGAACCGGACAGAACGGGCCGGTCCCAGTCTGGGCTTTGAGGCCAAAATGACAGGCCTGGTCTGGTCCGGTCCCGGGTTTTCTTTTGAAAACCTGGAAATCCGGTCAAAGACTAGTTGACTTTTTTCTTTTTGTTTTTAATATATAAGTTGAAACCTGGTTTTCACTTTCATAATATTCAAGAGGCAAGAATCAAAACTATTTCCTTTATATAGTCACTTGCACAAATGTCCATCTTATTTATAAGCCCCAATTATTTGATATTTTACAAAACTTTCAATATGGGACAATCATTTAAACTTAAAACTAAATATAAAGAACCAAGACAATTATTAATTTGCCTCAAAGTCCACAAAATTTCCCTTACATAGTCACTTGCACAAAGGCTCATCTTATTTATAAGCTCTAATCATATTGCTTTTTTACAAAACTTTCAATGTTGGGACAATTAAAAGTTAAAGCAACACCACTAAATTTCTTTTTCAAATTGATATTTTTTGGCCAATAAACTTTTTTAAAAATCATCATTATTATATTATTTTTTAAGCAATAGTAAAGAATAATTGTTGTTAATATATAATGTTACTAGAATTTGCAACATTGTAAGGATTTTGTTAAACAAAATTGTTCGAATTTAGAATATGTTTATTGACTCTATTTAAGTTATATGCTATTATTATATAATATATATAAATATATTTATATATAGACGTAGAAAATTTGTACTTATACATCTTCTCATTTATTTAAGTAGTTTTCTTATTGGTAAAAAACGTTAAATTGATTTTCTTACTTTTATTTTAAGTGGTAAGTGTTATTTATTTTTTACAATTACATCATTTTTGTAATATTTAATCCCTATAAATATATAATAAAGTAGGAATTATCTATATTTTACCTTTTGAAAATATCAAAATTGTAATGTAAAACAATTATAAAGTAGATATAATATTTATGATTTTTATATTTATTTTCCAATTTAAGATATATATTTCAAATATTTAATAATTTTAGATTTGTTAATATAAAAAAAATGAGAAATACAAGTAAGTCTAGTAATTCTAGCTTACGGAGGCATGTTAATGCTTTTGTTGTACATAAAACCCTTCTATTTGATTGTTTTAAACTTTGTTTATATGCGTTTTTACGTTTCTAAGTCTACAAAAAAGTTTTTTCACAAACCCCAAAAAGCCTGAAAAACCCGAATTCATTACCTAAACCCGAACGGGGACCGAAACTGTTTGAGCTTGCCATTTTTGAGACCAGGACCGGGACCGAATTGAAGATGTTTGGTCCTGTCTTGGTCCTTCGAAAACCCAGGACCGAAACCCGTGTACACAACTCTAAATTATTAACTGGCCATACTCTAAATAATAATGACATTTCAATAGGTTATTCCACTATATAACAGGGTGAAGCTCGACGTAAAAGAAGGGGCAGCTGAAAGCTGACGACTTCTAGCCGAAACATTAAAAAAAAATCCTGCTTTTCAAAAAGTTCTAAAATGATTTATCCAAAAAGAGGCATAGTTGGGGAAGTGTGGCTACTCCCTACCTCCGTCCCTAGTTATATTCATTAGACAAATAGATTTTTTAAAGTTAGACTTGTTTTTTTTAAACAAAAGTCATATCATTAAATTAAATGAGTAAAAAAAGAAAATAAACACATATTAAAGTCAGTAATACAATAATATGAAGAAAATTATTCGTTTAATAGGTAAATATCAATAAAATATAATATAAAAATCTAAAAAGAATTATGCAAAAGAATAAATGATAATGAAGTACACATATGCATATATCTAGATACTTTTATTTTAACAAATAAGACTAAAATGTCCAAAAGAAACCACAATCCCCCTCCCCCATCGCCCTTTGTACCAAAGAGAGAGAGAGAGAGAGAGAGAGAGATGTGCAAAAGAAAAAATGTTAAAAAAAATTATTGTCAAAATTTATACAAGGAACAAAATGAAATACTAACCCCATACTACAAATAATAATAACATTTCCATAGGTTATTCCACTATATGAGAGGTCGAAGCTAGAACATGAAAGATTAAAATACAATAGATTGGATTAGTAAATTACAAAAACATTAATCAAGTTATAAAAATTTAAAAAATGAAAAAGATAAGAAACAATAGAGATCCGCTTAATCAATAAATAAAAGGTATTTTGGTTTCAAACTTTAACATGGTAAACAAACAAATCACTGGAGGATAATGATGTGATTCCAAATTTTATTTCAAAATATGGTAGAAAATAAGGAAAGATAAATAGACAGTGATTAAATAAAAGAGAGGGAAATAGATTAATGAATGGATATATTGATTTCAATAGGTTATTCCACTATATAATAGAGCGTAGCTAGAATATAAAAGCAGGGGCAGTTGAAAGTTGACGACTCCTAGTCGAAAAAAATCCCGATTTTTCAAAGAATTCTAAAAGGATTTATCCAAAAACAGGCGTAGTTGGGGAAATGTGGCTAATTTCTAGCACCATCCATAGCTATATTCATTAAGCAAATATATTTTTTAAAGTCAGACTTGTTTTTTATAACAAAAGTCACATCATTAAATTAAATGAGTTAAAGAAAATTGATATATATTACAATTCTATTTAGAAGTTCATTGTTTAAATTATTACTTTAACTTAAAGAAAATTATTCGTTTAATAGGTAAATATCAATAAAATATAATATAAAAATCTAAAAAGATTGATGTAAAAGAACAAATCATAATGAAATACACACGTACATATTTCTAGAGAGAGAAAAATGGGGAAGAGAGAGAGCACATAGGAAAATAAAAAAATATAAGGAAGAATAAATATTGAACAATGAGTAAAATTAAAAAGAAAAAGATATAAAGTAGTAAGTGAGAGAAAGAGAGAGAGAGAGAACAAATAAATCTTCAAAAGAGTTTAGCAAAAAAAAAAAAAAAGAAAAAGATAGATATATATATATATATCAAGTGAGAAATTTCTAATACCAGTGAAAGAGCCAGAAAAAGAGTGCTAGACACTATTCTCTTATTATATTTATATATATATATATATAGATTGTAGTGTAACTGTATCAACATTCAATCCATCTCTTAAATAAATAATCTAACTATAAATACATAAGATCATATTTAAAACGACAAACTAAAATTTTTGTTTCATAGAAAATTATCAAAAGTTTCAATTTATATTAATTATAGAATCGGCAAATTGAAGTACTATAATTTTTAAAAAAATCAAATTTGATTATTGCACTACAATAACCATATAAAAATTTCTTCAAAAATCATTAAAAATTGAAGTTTATAATAAAGTTATAAATTTTAAAAAATTTATTCACTTAGAGACGTAAAATGAATGCGTTTTCGAATTATAAAGATTACTATTTAGTTTTTTGAAATAAAACTAACAATTAATTTGTGTTCAATTTGATAAGTGGAAGATAACTAATTCAAAATAACTAGCTAAAAAAACTATTGTGAATTGATGATTAGATATGGGTTAATAAAGGGAAAAGTGAATATCATTTAATAAATTAGCGTAACAATTTCTAAAAAAAATAAAAAATAAAAAAAGAATTAAATGATTTCACCAAAAATCTTATAGAGCTAGAAATCTTACAGAGCCAAAAATTTTATGGAGCGGAAAAAGCAACATTTCTCTTATTATATATATAGATAATATTATTTTGAAATCGAAAAATATGTAATATTGATCTCAAATTAAAGATCTCAACTCATACTTTAATACAAGTTAACAAATAGAAGCAAGTTATAAACATATTATTCATGAAACTGTCCTAAAGATGTAAAGTGAAAGTTTTGCTTTATTCTTTTTAATTTTTCTCAAGATTCAAACACTTTTAAATTAGTTCATTTGAGTCCAATTTTAATATCTATATGAACTTTTTAACAATCTATATAAGGAACTTTTAATGTAGAATTAACAATTAGATCTTTATGGAATCAATGTAACACAATATAGTAAGAACATGTGTCAGTAAAAGGAAATATGATAATATTTTATTTGGCCATGTTATGAATTAATTAATCATTGATACGTTCAAATCATTTTAAAAAATAATTATGGTATATAGTTTGTTATAATTTTTATTTTGAGTTCATTCTCTTGTATAATCTCTATTTATCTACATTATTAAAAGAGCCACTTTCTTTTCACCATTCATATTTTTTTCTCCTTTTCTTCTTCTTTTTTTTTGGTGTCTTTTTGTTTTGTTTTGTACAGAACGACATGATTTGTAGAGAACTACATGAATATAAAGGAGAAATTCTATGAAAGGGAGATTAATGATTCATATAAATCACTTAGTGGAAAAATATCCCAAATAAAATCCAATGGGTAATTAATAATCCTGTTGGAATCGACCGTTTTGCTACATAAGATCCTGCTGGAATTGACCGTTTCGCTACATAAAAAATATTTGATTTGAAAGGGCTGTAAGAAACAAAAATGTCATAATATTTTTTTGTTGACTGCTTAAGTTTTTACTTATTTTCATTTTGTTATAATTATAATATTATTTTGAAGTCGAAAAATAGGCAATACAGTTGTCAAATTAAAGATTCAACGTTTACTTTAATAAGAATTAACAACTGAGATTAAATTATAAACATATTGCTCATAAAATTGTCAAAAATATTTTGTAAAAATTTTCTTTATACTTTTTTGAAGCTCCCAATATTTTTGAATTAGCTCATCCTAGCCCAAAAGTAATATTTATAGGAGTTTTGATATAAAACTTACAATATGCAGCTTATGAGACTAATTTTATGAGATCGCGGAATGTGGCATGATTTATAATGTGATCTAATGTGATTAATATCAATTTGAGTTTATTTTCCTATCAAACTGAATATCAAAAATATCAAATTTTAGAGATGTACTATTTTACCTTCTCTACTTATTTGCTGGATGACTTAGTGTGTGTATTTATTTTTTTGTCATTACAATTTCAAAACAAGGTTGGACATTTTATAGCAAAAAACGTCACGTTTATCCACACTGAGTCACCCAAAAAGTAAACAAGTCAGGGAAATGATTTTCCTTAATTTGATAAGTGAATCCGATCTATTAGATTAAATTAAATGCCATTACATTTTAGTATTTTAATAATTAATTCAATTAACTTGTATTTATTTATGTGAATTCAACTAAGTTTGACTATTTCTGTCTCAAAAAGATAGTTCTATTTTTTCACATAGACTAAGAAAAGTTCATTTAATAGTATTAGAAAAGTAAATGTTTAATATTATTTCTTTATTATACTTTTTTATTTATTAATTATTCTGCTTTAATAATTTTATTTTTTATAACTAAACATATTAAATAGGGTATATAAGAGAACTAATATTTGAAATATTTTTAAAAAAGGAAATTGGACCATCTTTTTAAGACATGGGTAGTATTAATTAAATAATAAGTTCAATAAAGTTATATTCAAATTATATCCCAAAAAAAAACTTCTATTCAAATTATACCAAAAAAAAAAAATCTACATATAACACAAAATATATTGATGTTTAATTAAAATCGGAGAATGTGGCATTACATTGATGTGTTATTTTTGAGTTTTCTATGACAAAAGTGTTTACTCATCAACTTGATATCAATACATTCTCAATAATCTCTCGCTATATAGGTGTCTGACATCATAATTTGACAGAAGATCAGGACTATTAATTTTTTTATTCAGTTAATATTTATTCATTGTTCATTTCATTTGACAAAAGACACGACAAAATTTACAGACAACAAAGATTTTTTTGGGTGCCAATTGAGAAAAGATATTTGTACTTGTTTTTTCCCCCTTTTTCCTAAACCATTTGTACTTGTACAACCTTCCTTTGTGTTTACTTTTCAAGGGGGAAAAAGTCATCTACTCAGATGGACCCCGATCTGAGTCAATAGACACACATCCTTACCTTCTTTAAAATCACACTCCTTAGAGCATCTCCAACACATAATGGTAGTCACAGAAAAATGTGACTGTTGGAAAAAAGTGCTTATTTTGTATATTAAATGATTGACATTGTCATGAGCAATGTAATCTCATGACATAGTCCATGAGCAATGTAATCCCATGACATACTCCATGACAATATCACACATTAATTTATTTAACTACTAGACTTTTCTATTTCCCTTTTCATAATAACTAATAATAATTTGTCAAATATAAAATTTAGACATTGATGCATTGGAAAATTCATTGAAAATAATATGACTATTTTTTTGTCACTTATACACCATAAACGTTGTTACACTAAATATGCTAGAGCATCTTTAATGCATGGTGGTAGCCATCATGGGGTAATATGACAATTAACAAAAAAATTACTTATTTAACACATTAAAAGCATGACATTTTCAATGACAATATCATGCATTAATTTATCTAATCACCAAGAGCATATTCTCTTTGATCTTTTTAGACCATTTTTAGTTTTCAATTTTTGAACACACTGAAAATGCGTTTGCTTTTGTAATTAAAAAAATTAGAAAAAAAAGGAATTTTTAACAAAGAAAATAGAAAATGGAAAAAAAAACTCGTTTTGGGAGTTTTCAAGCAAAACACAGCCCATTTATCAAAACGCAGAAAATGTCATGTTTTCTCAATTCAACCTTCTTTCTCTTTCTATTCTGCAGCATTTAGCTCAACTCAAATTCAATTTGTATTCTTCCTTCTCTGTGGCATTTGCTGTGTAGGGTTACTACCCTTGACATCCCTCAAAATCCAAATACCTAATACTACTTTCATCCCACAAAATACCTAATACTACCTTCATTGTACATTTGGCAAGCCCATGGATGATAATCATGGCTTTATCACTTCGACACGGCTCGTGGACAGTGAAATCATTATGGTCAGACAATTAAAGTGCATGGAGAAGAATGAATGGAACCAACTTTTGATGAACGAACTCTTCAATGAAAGGGACCAAAAACTTATTCTCTAAATCCCAGTGAGCTGCTGAAACGTCCTAGATCAAATTTTGTGGATGCTGGATGAAAAAGTAAGTCAAGCCCGTCTTAGGCTGAGGCTAATAAGGCAGCTGCCTTAGGCCCATGACCAATAGAGACCCAATTAATTGAGTTATACCTGGCCTAAAATATGTTGAGCCCATTTTTTTTAATGTTTTTAGGGCCTGAAATTTGAAACTAAGGGCCAAATTTTTTAAAAATTTAAGGCCCAAATTTTTTTTTTCAAATATTCAGATTAAAAAAAAATCTTCGAAAATGAAACAAATTCAATATTCATTCTACAGAAAATGAAACAAAGCAAACGCGTTCGAACATTTCCCCCTCTAAAACCCTAAATTCCAAAACATCCCTAATTCCCAAATCCCCAGTTGGAGATAGATCGGAAGAGCGTCTAATATACCTTGAGCCTTCTGCCATGTTGGTGCTGCTGCCGTGAGCCTTCTGCCTTGCTGGTGTTGCTACCGTGAGCCTTCTACTGCGGTGCTTCCTTCATTTCTTTCCATTGAGTGTAAGAACATTTTCTTATTTACTAGTGCATTATTTTCGCTCACGAAAACATTTTTTTTTTGGTTCAAAGAGATTAATGGGTTTTCACTTTTCAGTAAATGTGTATGTGAGCTTGCATTTTCTTGAATTTTTATTTTTATTGGGTAGGTGCTGTGGTAATAATTTGGTAAAAGTAGGCTATTAGGATTTAGGTCCCCAGTTTCAGTAAATGGTATAGACTTTTTCTTCAACCTTCAAGCTTAAGAAACTGCCTGATTTTCTGTATTATTTGTTTAATTGTTTTGAATAAGTATAAATAAATGGGATTCTGCAAAACTAGTTATGCTTATTGGATTTTGACTTTAACTATATTCTAAATTTTGACTAATATATTGTCCTTGGCAGAAGACATCAGAAAAAAGCTAAAGCCTTTTGCATAATTACAAACTTAGCCTATAAAGTTCCAAGAAAAAAGGATTTCTTTCTTGTACATATATGTTTTTATGTTTTTCCCTCTGTGTGGAAGTAGGGAGCCAAATTTCTTTAAAAAATGGAGAGGATTCTCTGGTTATTCTTTTTCATTATGAATCTGATCTTTATGGAGCAAATCTCTACTAGGTACTTAATTTTTTTTCTTTTCTTTTCTTCTATTCTTTTGGCAGTTTTAGACTGTTGGCTTTGAGTTTCTTGAAAGGGAAATATCTGACTCTGAGAATTTTGAGATTTAGTATTGGTTAATCCCCATTTTATTCGTAAATGTTAATAACTTTTTGTAGTCTATCATCTAGGCTTTCAAGAAAGATTTGTTCATTTCTTGATCATTGAATTATAATTTATTTGTACATATCTTATGTATATTCTTAAACTTCCCTAATCCGTCTTCCTCAAAATGACAAATTTAAGAATGTGTGCAAGTCTAGAGGTGTGCGTATAAATTTTGTACAACATCCAGTACTGTTAGGAAAAACCAAGAGATTTTTCTTGTGAACTGTTACTAAATTTGAATACTTTTGCATCATACACGCCTTTAACATATATTAACATTTTGGGCTACTCAAATTAATGCAAAATCTCTACTTGTAAATAGAGGGGTATTTGCATAATAGGCAGTTTACATGAGGCAGCTTTGTAGTCCATCTGAAATTGGAGATTATGCATTTGGAAACAACCAAAGTTATTCTTATCTAAATAGGTTACTTTTTTCTAGAGCTTGCTATTTTTCTTTTTGAATTTGATGAAACAACATAGAACACCTTTACAAACTCTTATTATTATTATTATTATTATTATTATTATTATTATTGCAAAATGCTAGAATTCTTTAACATGTGCTCAACATCTGTTGGAAAATGTTAGTCAACATGTCAAGTTTGTTCTAGCCAAGGTGTATTGAACAAAATGATTGTGGACGCATACATGTTGCATAGATGGTGCCTTATGCTTTCAACTGTCCAGCACTATTGCCTTCTTTTCTGCTGCTTTACAGCTCCAAACTTAGTCTCTGCTGCTTTGCCGCTCTGCTGTTGATAAGAAGACTTCTACTTCTGCTACTGTCGCCTGCCTTCTTGTCGCAGTGGCCAACGGTCAATAGAGGTGAGGTGAAATCAGGAATAAATTCATTGTAATTTCCATTTTACAAATTGTTCACCCATTATTTGATGTTTTTACAAATTTGATTTTTTTTACATTGATATTTCTCGTTTCCATTTTCATTGTAATTCTTATTATGGTGCTTGATTGAGTTGATTCGATTACATTGTAATTGGCAGAGATAGAGCTAACTTAAAATTTGAAGATGGAACATTGACATTGTAATGTTATATAATTCATTTTTCTTCGATCTTTTTTCGTGGTTTTATGTTTGGAAAGTCTTTTATACTTTTATTTACTGGTTTTTTTCCTATTGGTTAATTGGTTTCGTTTAGGGATTGAGGAGGTTTATTGCTTAATTGATTATTTGGTTTGATTTAGGAATTGAGAAAGTTTATTGGTTAATTGGTTTGCTAACAATTAACAATTAATTACTATTCGTTTCTTCTAGTGATGTGATTAATTGGCATATGGCATGCCCCTAAAACATACATCCGGATATCAAAAGAGAAAAAAGAAGGCAAGGGTTGAAGTTTTAATACAAAGATAAGCATGAGATATTGGCAAGTTTTTTCACAAGGAAAAAAGAGAGGAGAAAACTGAAGAAAATGCCGAAAATGTAATGAATGAGCTAATCGATGTCGATGTGGATGAAGAAGAGGATGTGAATAAAGGAAACAATGCAACTGAAGAAAATACTGAAAATGTAGTGAATGAGCCAATCGATGTCGATGTGGATGAAGAAGATGATGTGAATAAAGGAATCAATGCAACTGGTTTAGGAGTGACAGAAGAAGAAGAGGAAGTGGAAGACATTGATGTTGAGGATCCTACAAATTGGAGACATATTGATCATAAAAAGAGAGATACTGAATTGTTCATTTTGAAGATGTACCTACCAGATAAAGTGAAGAATGCAATTCAAATGTTACAATACATAAAAACAACTATGAAGCGTAATGTTTTGTTTCCAAGTACATATATTGCATACCAAATCTTGTTAACACTACTACCTGTTACAGTGGCCGCAACAGAAAGAAGATTCTCCAAGCTAAATTTCCTCAAGACCTGTCTCCACTCAACGATGTCACAAGAAAGACTAAATGGTTTGGTCTTATTGTCTATTGAGAAAGAAATAGTTGAAAAATTAGATTGAGACACTTGATTAGTATTTTTGCCTCTAAAACTGTAAAATGTGGTCTTGAGGTAATTTTTGATACGTTGTATATATTTTGGTAATTTTTGATATTTTGTATATATTATGTTTTCAATGACATATATTGCATACCAAATCTTGTAAAAAAGTTAAGGAATATAGTCCAAAAAAATTTTTTTGGAGCCCCCGGTTGATACTCATTATAGGGGTCTATTTCTTGGAGTTCGTCTAGGGCTCCAATAACGATAGGACCGGCACTAAAGTAAGTACTCGGAGAAAAGTTCTTACAAATTAGCTCACCAACATCGCGAGTCTTTTAAACTTCCACCGGAGGATAGGGTATGGAAGCTGATTTGGAATTTGTATATGTCCCCTAAAGTCAAGAATCTGCTATGGCAAGCCATATCGAATGTCCTCTTTACTTCAGAGCTCTTGAAAAGGAAGAAAGTACCAGTTGACGAAGGCTTTTTCGTATGCATTAATGACACAGAATTCACTTTTCATTGCTTGGTTAGCTGTAATTTTGCTTCAAGAGTATAGACGGCTGCTAATGTGAATATTGATACAGGACCCTCTAACAATTTCCGTGACTGGTTCATTTTGACGGCAGGAAAATGGTACAAAAATAAAACTGAATTCATTGGCATGGTTTGTTGGGCGCTATGGTTCAATAGGAATGAAGTTGTTTGGAATGCCAAATCCTTTATGGTTGATAAGGTTATTGGCCATGCTCGAAGCGACTTAGATCAATGTAAGAGTCCCTAAAAAAGAGTACTATACTGCCAATTAATTTGAATCAACAGCAAACTGATACTACCAAATGGAGTAAACCAAGATTGGGTTCCCTGAAGATCAATGTGGATGCGGCTTTATTTAGTGAACAACAGCGAGTTGGATAGGGATTGGTGCTCAGGGATCAATCAGCCTCATTTTGTAGTGCTAAGACGGTTATTGTCAACGGAATGTTCAGTGCTAATTAGCCGAAGCTATGGGAGTTCAGGAGGCTTTTGCATGGATTAAAGCGAAGCAACTGCATAATGTGATTGTGGAAATGGATGCTCTTATGCTTTATAATGTCCTTCAAACAACTACAGTTGATAATTCACATTTTGGATTGATTATTGAGGATTGCCGTTTTCTAGTATTAGAACTTTATAATGTCACTTTTTCTCATTGCCGGAGATCTATGAACCACATTGCTTATAGGCTTGCCAGGGCGGCTGGTTATTTAGCAAGCTCTTTTATTTGGGAGGAATTCCCTCCTACCTTTCTACTTGATGTACTGCACGTTGATGCTATGAATGAATAAATTTGTTTATTTTCAAATATAAAAAGCAACCAAATCACGTTATTATTGTGTTTTTATTTATTTTTAACTTGCTAAAATTTCAGTTAGCACTCAAAGGGTATTATAGTCATTTTTAGTTAGAACGGGAAATAACGCAAAAAAAAAATGTGAGAATTGAGGGTAAAAATATCAGTTTCTAAAGGTTATGGATGAGAAATGCAAAAACACAAAAGATAGGGGTAGATAGTGCCCATTACTCGTCCTAAAATATAGTCCCATTTTCTTTTAAAAATATAATTAAAATATTAGATTTCTTATATATCATACTTAATATATATCGTTATAGAAAAATAGAATTATTAAAGTGCAATAATTAATAAATGAGAGAGTATAGTAGGGAAATTGTGTTAAAATTCACTTTTCCAATACCATTAAATAAACTCTTCTTAATTTATATGAAGAAATGAATATGACCATCTTTATAGGATGAAGCTAGTAATAATTTGCCAAATATAAAATGTGGACATTGTTGTATTAGAGATTTTATTAAATGTAATGTTAATATTATTCGCTACATATACACTGTCAACATTATTGCATTAGAGATGTTATGGATGTATGTAAATTGAGGAGTGCATATATAAATTTTGTACACTTTATATATGTACAAAATAGCACTTTTCTACTACTATTTCCACAAGTTATTTTAAAATTTATATAAGTGATAATATCTTGTTAAATCTTATATTTTGGTTTTTGTACATAATTAATCTATTTTCTATGATATGTGCAAGTTGTAAAAAAATTGTAGAAAGAATAGCACGTGTAGCATGATTCTTCCAATTATTATATTTTTATTCCTTTTAGATCAATGATAGTTAAGTACAGAGCATGCATTGTTGCGAAGTGAATTGTACAAAACAGTAATTTATTTATTTAATTTTTTAGTACAATTTGGATATCATATGGATGGAAATGATAACTCAAAGTGGAATCAAATAACAAAGTATCTTTACTATTTAAAAAAAAAACCTCTATAGCACCATATATTATCATATGGCTATGTGACATATATGTCACAACTATGTCTTTATTATCTCTTTGAATTAGAAAAAAAAAATTTAAAAATTAAAAAAATAATAATATACATATATATATATATATTAAAATCTAGCTAGTACAAAGTGTAAAAGTTGAAAACTCTAGGTGGAATTTACCCTTCTATGAATTGGAGACGCAAAACATTTAAATCAGGATAAATATGGAGGGTAAAGATTTTTTAAATTGAAAAAAACAAGTACAGATAAAATAACAAATAAAAAAGAGGAAGAAAATAGATAATAGATGGAAGAAAAAATAGTTTTGAAAATCAAGATAAAATAATAATGGATTAAAATGAGAGAAAGGGTATACGTTCAGAAAATGAGAGAAAAAGAAACGTGAGGAAAAAGAGGGAAAAAGGATGGGAACATAATTATGTTCCCTCAAAGTCTACCGTGTGTGTAAGATGCAATCTATGACTTTGTTTGGCTGCCGGGTAAACACATATCACAGCCTGATTCGATGATGAGCTTTGCTTGTTTGTGGAGTTAAATAATGCCATTTGTAAATATAAAATTTGTACATATAAAATGTATAAAATTTATAAACACACTATTAAATTTACATACACGGTCAACGATTTTAAGAAGAATTTGCCAAAGACATTTAGTATATATATAGATATGTTGTATGTATAAATTTGGTACACTTTATATGTATAAATAGTAATTTTTTTTTGGTAGAGCATCATATCTATTATGAGTCCCATTCTAGAGACACGAGTGCGTATGCTATAGAAACACTTCACCTGTGTGCAGCAACTTTCACTACACATTTTGATCACATGGCCAAGACCTACATATGAGTCTTCGTTTTGCGATGGAACTCATATATAAGTTATTGTGTAAAAAGAGGGCGTCTCTATATCAGTTCTTCTAACGAGATTGATCAGACTCTATTTTTAGAGTCTGATCACTCACGTGGCGGCCATTTACTAAAAGCAAACTATATTTTTAAAGTCTGATCAATCTCTTTAGAAAATTTGGTCTCTATATTGAGTAGAATTCTCAAGTTCGAGTCTTTCTATTTGTAAAAAATCTTTCACAAAATGTTTTATAAAATGAGATATTTTCACCATCTTACCCTATGATACTTTTCCTCCAATCACACAATACATACATGCAATATGGTCAAATCACCCTTGTTTTGTAAAGCATTTTGTAAAAAGTTTTTTTCCCCTTAAATAAAGCTGTATTTTTAAAAATAATTTTACATATATACAATTGGAATGTTTGGCTTCTTTTCTTCCCAAAAAAATGAAAATGAAAAAAAAAATGATTTTAATGAACCTAATCATAACTCCCGCCCATGTGGTTCGAATTGTCTAACGATAGTTGGATTCAATTTTTTAGGTAGAAAACCGTGGTGCAAACCACACCCATCCTTCTCATAATTTCCTTCCCTTCCCTTTCCTTTTTCTCTCCCTTGTGTATCAAAAATAAGTAAATAAATAAATCATAACCCCACCCACAATTTCATAGTAGGATATGCAATTTAGGACAAGTTTCTCTTTTCTTTTCTTTTTCTTATTATATATTTTAATTCTCTGACGAGGCAAGTCATGTTAACATAGTAACCTTATAAATTTAAGAGTGGCCTAATTATTATTATTTTTATTTTATTTTTGATACAAAGGGGACATAGGGAAGGGACATGTGTGATTTGAAGTTAGGACCTCTAGCCTGAAATGTAAATATCTATCCATTGTACTAAAATTCAAACTGCAGTGGCCTAATTATTATTTGGTTAAAACTAGTAATTTAATTGCTGATAGTTAAAAATCGATAATCTAATTGTAAATAGAGTGAAATATTTGTAGTACAAGATCTACTAAGAATAAACTAACTATAATACAAGTTATGACCCAATATACATTAAAATTATCATATCATATTAGTGAAAAAGTTCTACAAGGATACAATATTTAATGATATAATTTACAAATAAAAAGATAAGTAATATTAATTTCTTTAAAAAAAGATATAATAATTAAAGAGAGGTGCTTCAGTCTCCAACTTGCTGCTTATCTCGATTCCTGTGTAGTTCATTTGTGATAGATGGTATAATCAGGGCCGGCCATGTAAATTATTAGGCCCTAGACGACATTCAAAAAATTGGCCCCCAATATAGCGATAAATAATTCCTTCTTATCACGAAAAAATATATAAAGTGAACATCTAAATAATATATATTTGTTATCATCGAAATACATTTTTTTTCAATATATAATAATCAAAATATACAAAAACCAGCCCCGCAAGATGAGGAGCCAAGACTGTGGTGGGTAACCAAAACAAATTGCACAAAAGGGCCCAAAACAATACAAACAGATAATGCCAAAATACAAAACAAAGAGAGAAAGGAGGCAGAACAGTGAAGGTAGCAAAAACCATCAGCAAAGAAACCCCACTTTGGTGAAGTCCAAACCAGCAGAAACTGTAGAAAAGGGCCCAAAAAAATGTAGCAAACAATACATACAAAAACACCCAGGTGAAGACCAAACCAGCAGCAAAGAAACCTCACCGGAGAAGCTCCAATGAAGTGTTAGCCAAGTTCAAGGGGGAAGAAAACAATACATTACATTTATAATGTGTGAACAAGTTACCTAAATATTGCACATTCTCTTGTGGCTCTGTCTCTCTTATTCTCTTGCTAAAATATTTATTAAGGTTTCCCGCTTGACTTTGTATCAGAGCTTTTTCACTTTCTTTCTTTTTCCTTTTTGATATATGGATTTATATTTCGGACGCGTGATATATAATTCTTTCTCATTCAATTGTGCTACAAACATTAAATAAAAGCATTCAATCAAAAAAACAATTAAACAAAAGCATCTAAACCTCTTCATTCATATCAATTACAAAAACAATTAAACTAAAGCATATAAACCTCTCCATTCATACCAATTACACAAAACTAAAATGCAGTCAAATTTTCTACCACAAAAATTTCAATTTAAACCTCTCCATTCATACCAATTACACCAAACTAAAAAGCATCCAAATTTTCTATCACAAAAATTTCAATTTCAATTCATAGCATCTAATGATCCCAATACATTAAACAAAATTATCCAATCCTCATTCCTCAACATCCAATTCTCAACAACTACTAAACAAATGCATCTAATCCTCTCAATTAATACCAACTAAATAAAACTAAAAATAACCCAATTTCAAATCTATTATCTATACTCTAAACTCTATAGCAACTATTACTAAATACTAACCATAGGCCACATGAAAAAAATAAATTACATAAAACTAAAAATTACCATTTAAACAAAATCAACAATTTGGATATCTCATATTTTCTAACCAAAGAAATTAAATAATATAAGTTATTCCATAAGGAATTTAGAAATTAGGATTTAGCCATTTAGGGTTAGGAACTTACCCCTATGGAGCTTTGATCAAGAGTTCATGCATGGCCAGTGCCCATGTTGCCGGAAGGATGGACGGACAGTCGAGCGGCGCTAGCTAGGAGCATCGGATAGGCGGACCGGTCGTAGGCTGCCAAGTTTGCAGCGTCTCCGGTCTCCTCTGTTCTTTCTTCCAGCCCAAACGTTCTTCTCATTTCACGGTTTCAGTGTTCTTCGTTCAATCTAATTTGGGCCTTTTTGCTTTTATGTCATTTTATTTCCCAAGAATCAGATTGGGTTTGGATTTTTGGGCCCTAACTTATTTGTTTGGGGGGAGTTTATAAGTGCCAACTGTATGATTGTAGTTTTCACAAATCATGCCAATTCTTGTAAAATTCAAAAATCAGGTTTTTTGAATGTGGAATATATATATATATAAATCGGTTTTCTTAAATTTTTATTGTTAGTATTTAATATTAATTAATTAATATTATATAAATTATTACTAGTTTTAGTTTATCCAAAACTAAAGTAGTAGAATTAGAATCTATATTCTCCAAGATTTCCTCATTTTCAGTTCCAAGATTTTTGATTGAGCTATATATATATAATTAACCATGTATACAAAAATGAATGTGAATTAGTCTTATACAAATTGATTTTGCAATTAATGTCGATTTATACCCTTCAGGTTATCAGTGAAATTGTTTCCTAGAAAATTATTGCAATTAATTCATCTAAATAATCCAATTGTTATTTTATATTTTATTATCTCAATGTCAAAAATGCAATTTGTGCTGTCCAAGAAGATTAATCATCATTTTCTTATTTTTGTGCATGATATTCTTGCACAATGATTCTTTTATTTCCTCGCGTCTTTGAGATATAAGAGTTATCATACAATGGACGGAAATAGCACGAGAAGTCTTTGATGCATTGATCAGCGGGTTTTTGGATTCTGCGCAGCAACAATCCAGAAGCTCGACTTCCTTTTCTTCAAGATATCATGATATGCTAGAATTTTCTTGTCATCTTATTTATAGCAATTTATCATTTCTTGTAATCCTTATTATTTGTAATCTTGTATTTATTATCATTTCACTGTAATCTTATCATTTCATGGTAGAAATTTTGTACATGTATTCATGTGCAATTTGAATTTATTAAGTGATTTCATTCATTGTCCTTCAACTTTCAATGTTACCGAGGAGTTCACATGCTGCGAAAAATTGTAATCAATGTGTTATAAGATCATTCGGCATCATGATGATTTCTCACAAAATGGAACATAATTTGAAGGCTTCTACATGAACGACATGAATTGGATACCATATATATATATATAATTTATTCAAATTTTTGTCAATATCGATATTGTGAAAATTAGCCGTCACGGGATATCTTCATTAAATTCAAGAGTTCTTGACACTCGTAGAGAGGAACAATGAAATATTTTGTATCAATAAAAATCCTTCATAGTTGAATCCTTCATTCTATAAATTATGACTATCTCAGATCTCATTTATACGTATTCACAGGGTTCCGCCATCTACCTCTATATATTTATATCTACCTATATTAATATTTAAGAACATTCTCCACCGGAAAAGTGGACAATCTGGCTACAAAGCCTTACCTGCAGAGCCTTATCTCCTATTAAGGAGCCTTATGGCTTACGTGGCGGAAATCTAACAAAAACGGCCCTACCAATAGGGGGCTACTTTCGTTAGATTTCCGCCATGTAACTATCCATCTCCTTAATAGGAGTCTTATCTATCTTCTTAGCAAATTTTGGAAAGTGGAGCATTAACAAGCTCATTGTAACAAATTGTCAAACTACTGAAAAAGCATTTTACATTTATTTATTTATTTTGGCGTGTGAATTACCAATGAAAAAAGATGGCTTCTTTTGAGGGGAAAAATATTAAAATGCCATTTCTCCAAAAATTATATTTCGGGGCTGTAATTTGGCAGTTTAATTGGATTAGGATTTTTATGTTATGGAAAGAATATATATTAACTAGAAAGATGATTAATCATTCAATTTTCAATTTGAATTTGCAATTATTTAGGTATAATATAGAGCCGTAACCTGTTAATATATTTATTACTTATATATAATTTTATAAAATCTGAAATTAATATTAGATTATGAAATATGCTTAACATGAAAAATATTGTAGTTCTGATGAATTCATTATTAAAAGCATAATTTTTCTAATCTCAAAAAATTGACCTGATTGTTGAGAATGATATTTATAAAGCAGGCTACTGAGTAATTTCCTCTATTTGTTTAGGGCCCCTAACTTCTTTTTGGGCCCTTAATTTATTAGAAAGAAAGGTTAAAAAAAAAAAAGCATATTTAAGTATTGGACGTTACCTATAGCAAATTATATTGGGCCCCTTTAATTCTCGAGCCTGAGATGGCCGCCTCACAGGCCTCACTACTAGGCCGGCCCTGAGCAATGAGACCCAAAAAAGGTCTTTGTAATTACTAATCAGAATTAGAGAACAAGTCTATTCGATGTAACACATAATTTTTTCACATAAAACATTTAGTAGCACCACAGTTTCCTACCTATCACATTGAGTTTAAATCAAAGGCTATCACATGATCTGTAAAAAATTAAGAAAAAATTGTATGAACAAATAAATTTATTGCTAGGGTTGAACTATTTCGAGTCGAGCTAAGAATGTAACTTTTAGCCGACAAGACTCTTTTCCAATTTCTTTTTCATTTTGAGTACCATGTTCAAGTGTTAGAATGAGCATTCTCCTTCTTCTTACCCCAAAAAAAGAGCACCCCTCATATATGGGACCCATGCCTATTGAGCATTGCTCATTTTAATACCCGAACACGAAACTTGGGTGAAAAATCTTCTACGCTCAATACCTCCGAATATGGCAAATATATTTGTTAATGGATTTGATTGAATACACTCCTGGCGCATTCCAACATAACCTATAATAATAAACAAACAAAATACAACAAGAATTCTATATATATTTTGATAATGTTCAAAAACATGTGCAACTCATGAGAGAACCCGCACGTAAATTTTTAGACCCACCAAAGGGTTCTCCTGTGTGATACACATTAGAGACGACAAATGTCCCCTAAATATTTTAGGTTTTAAACATTATCAATATATATATATATATATAATACGCCCACATGATTAGATGATGCAGTTGATCACGGCTAAAACAAAGAGGGCTACACCGCCTCTCGCGCGCTTTGATGTGATCATCTCTCGTTGACTTCTTTCCAATGATCCAATCTTCCAAATAGTCCCTACAGAGACACAGAGAGAGAGAGAGAGAGAGAGAGAGAGAAGGGAGGACTTTCATGAAAGTGAAGGATGTGCGGACAATGGAATTGGACCCATTTAGCATTAAAAAATTGCGATATAAATAATGCACGCATGGACGTCTCGAGCCTCGAGCCCGTTTCCCCGACAGAATAGAGTACATAGCCACCTGTCTCTGTATTTTTCTGTATAAATATAAGCGACATTCAATTGCAAAGGCATACGGGAAACCCGATCTCCCCAACTTGGAATATTTTCGAAGTATCGTTTAGAAAAATATAACAGGGTAGAAATCTGAAAATCAGTCATGCCGGTAGGGGAGAGAAGTATTGGATTGTTTCGGGTTTCGATGTGTGGGGGTGCCCAAGAAATTGAGCATCTGTCGACAGAAGGAGGCAGCCATTACAGTCTTTCTACCGGTATCCTTCCTTCTCTTGGCGCCAGAAGTAATCGCAGAGTCAAGCTCCGGCCATTCATCGTTTCTCCTTTTGATCGACGTTACAGGTTTCAGAAATCTTTCTTTTGATTTTTTACTTTATTTTATTATTATTTTGTTAACCCCGGGAGGAAGAACAGGAATGATTCATTGAATTTCGCGTTTGTTTTCTTTTTCTAACTAAGAGACTTTCTGTAAAATAGTTTGGTGACTTGTCTATGAGAATATTCGTTGATTCAGTTGATACTATTACTAGGTGGGTGATTCCTTTAGTTCTGTTTTCTTTATTGATACTATTACTAGGTGGGTGATTCCTTTAGTTCTGTTTTCCTTATTGGGATTTTCATCAGTCATATAAAACTGAGCACATTTGGCCAACTGATTCTCAATTTTACAAGAAAAAAAAATGAAATTGTTCAAGAACGAAACTTACCGTGCTGTTATGATGTACCATTTGAGAAGGGTGTGATGCTGTGCTCATATTATGTGGCTGTTTGTGTTAACGGCACATGGTGCTTGATCGTTCCTAAGAAAAATACTACTCTTACTTTTAAAAAAAAAAAAATCTACATGAACTTTTACACAATCAATGTAGGCCATTGAATTGTGATGTGATGTATCAAAAAATAGGATGTTGCAATAGTGATTGTGTAAAAAGGTGTGTAAGAGCTTGTTTGATTCTCTTTTCAATCCATGTTTATAACTTACCACTTATTGGACCACTGATTTGACAACTTCTGATCTATAATTATAAATTTCAAACTTTCATTAAATCTATATCATTCATTTCATCTCATTATAATTCAATGTCAATAATGAGAATCAAACAGCGACTAGGAGAATTATGTAAGTGTAGCATGATTCATTTTACAAATTTCAAGAAAATTTTTTGTACTATAGATTTTCTGGTCGGGCTCGTGATGGATTTTTTTTTTTTTTTTTTAAACTAGTGTGTTCGCCACTGATGTCATTGTGTCAAACAGGTTAGCGGGTTCTAGTGGATGCATTATACGTGCCCATCGATGATCGGGAATCTTGTCAGTTTTTTGGTTTTTGGTATTTTTTTTTCTTTTTGTTTTTCTCTAAAGTTATTATGTCACTGATGAAAAGTGGAATGGATGGTGCCTTTTTTTTTCCCTTAAGGTGCAAGTGAATGTATTTGGGCCTTTGGAAAACTGTGCTCTTTTCTGTTGATTTCAAATTGTTAGCGTTTAGGTGCCTGTTTTTGACTTCACCTACCTTGCTTTTTCAGAGATTGAGTACTACTTAAGAATTGACTTTTGAGTTGCAGTTCGATTTTAATTCTTGTGTTGAATTAAATTGAAAAGAAATTTCAAAGGATGACTTATTTACTTGTTTTAAGTCGTGTGAAGTTTAAAATTTCCATCCACCATAAACCACCAAGTCCAAATATTGACTCGTGCAATTTGAATTTTGTAGGGCATGGGAGACGTTTCTCGTTGTTCTTGTTGTCTATACAGCTTGGGTGTCACCATTTGAATTCGGATTTCTTGATAAGCCTGCGAAACCATTGTCCGTTACAGACAACATTGTCAACGGATTTTTCGCTATTGATATCATTCTCACATTCTTTGTGGCTTACCTTGATCGAACTAGTTATCTACTTGTTGATAATCCGAAGCAAATTGCTACTAAGTATGCGACTTCTTGGTTGGCGCTCGATGTGATATCCATAATCCCTTCTGAACTTGCTCGTAAGATCTCACCAAAACCTTTACAGACATATGGCTTATTCAACATGCTTCGTCTTTGGCGTCTCCGTAGAGTTAGCGCATTATTTTCCCGGTGAAGTGCTGTTCTATTTTTAAAAGTTACAATCTATGACACATATTTGATCAAGTTATAATTTTGATTTTCGTGTCTCTCAAACAGACTTGAGAAAGATAGAAATTTCAACTCAGACGTGTGCTCTTCCGATCTCAAAGCTTATTTGTGTAAGTTCATTTTCTGCATGATACAGGCTTAATTTCCTGTCAGAATGATCCCAGTCTGTTTGTCTAATGTGTCCTTTTTTTCCCCGTATGGTAGGTTACTCTATTTGCGGTTCATTGTGCTGGTTGCTTCTATTATCTACTTGCTGCTCATTATCATGATCCAAAGAAGACATGGATTGGAGCAGCCATGGAGGACTTCCTTCAAGAGAGCATATGGATTCGATATGTTACTGCAATTTATTGGTCAATCACGACTCTTACTACCGTAGGTTATGGGGATTTGCATGCTGAAAATATGAGGGAGATGATATTTGATATCTTCTATATGCTCTTCAATCTTGGACTCACGGCATATTTGATAGGAAATATGACAAATTTAGTGGTCCATGGCACCAGTAAAACGAGACAATTTGTAAGTAATTCTTGTTATTTGAATCCCTTGCTACATAAAGAACTTAAATGAGAATACTCTGCTTATTTGCTTTTCCATATGGGCTTTGTGTAATTTGATTTGGTCAATTTATATTTCTGTTAATTTCACTTGCAACAATAGAGAGATGCCATTCAAGCTGCATCAAGTTTTGCACAGAGGAATCAGCTGCCTCCTCGACTTCAAGATCAGATGCTTTCGCATTTGGGGTTGAAGTATCGAACAGACTCGGAAGGATTGCAGCAACAAGAGACTCTGGATTCACTTCCAAAGGCCATTCGATCAAGTATCTCACACTTTCTTTTCTACTCTCTAGTAGACAAGGTATACTTGTTTCGCGGAGTGTCCAACGACTTCTCTTCCAGCTGGTAATTCTCAAAATCAAGTAAACAACCGTCATCAGTCCTTGTTTATGAATTGATATCATTGTTATAACTTGAAGTTATCAATATTAAAGGTCTCCGAGATGAAAGCAGAGTATTTCCCTCCCAAAGAGGATGTGGTCTTGCAGAATGAAGCGCCAACCGACTTTTATATTCTTGTTACAGGGGCTGTGGTAAAGTTGGCCGACTTGCATTCTCTCTCAAGTCTCAAAAGCACAACCTTTTATATATACCATGTAACTGCTAACCTTATGATCTATAATTTCCCACAGGATCTGCTGGTCATGAAAAATGGAGTTGAACAGGCAAGTATTCTATGTAAATGTGAATTGCCAAGGGGAATTAAGTATTAGTTTTATAAAACATTGACTTTAAATGAGAATGAAATTACAGGTTATTGGAGAAGCCAAAACAGGCGACGTTTGTGGTGAGATTGGTGCACTATGTTACAGGCCTCAACTATTCACAGTGCGGACAAAAAGATTAAGTCAGCTATTACGACTCAACCGTACCACGTTTTTGAACATCATCCAGGCCAATGTAGGAGATGGGACAATAATCATGAACAATCTCCTTAAGGTTAGTTCATATCCCTTTGAAATTCTGCATCTAAAGATGACCAAAATTATGCTGCATTTAGCTAATTCACTGCATAGAATGTTGAATGAATTTTAAGTGACGATCTTATAATGGATTTTCCTTCCATCAGCATTTGAAGGACCTAAACGACCCGATAATGGAGGGAGTTCTGCTAGAGACCGAGAACATGCTTGCTAGAGGTAGACTAGATCTCCCTCTCACACTATGTTTTGCCGCACTCAGAGGAGACGACTTGCTACTGCATCACCTGTTAAAGAGGGGTTTAGATCCAAATGAATCCGACAATAATGGAAGGACAGCTCTGGTAACTATGTCCCCAAATTAGCTGGATGAACTATAATATAACAACAATTTAACCACTTTCGTCTCATTTTCTTTTCCATTGTCTTCTCTAATCAGCACATAGCAGCATCGAAAGGAAATGAAAACTGCGTGCTTCTTTTACTGGATTTTGGGGCGGATCCTAATAGCAGAGGTAACTTTCTGTTTCTGCAAAGATTAAAACCGATGCTATCTAATACTTTCATTTGCCCTGAACGAAGAAGTCGTGCTTCCCCTTAGCTAACTTATTATTTATTCCGAACTTGCAACTATCATTGACAATTTTTAGTTGACCTATCAGTACTTACCCAGATATGAAAATTTTCAATTGTCAGTGAACAACTCCAACGTGCAGCTTGAATTTCTGTGGCATCTGGATCTAACCTTAATTCTTTATATTATCAATAATGCTCAGGTTTCTATTAGTCAGAGAAATTAAATATTCCCCTTATTCTTCACATCAATTTGCTTTCTCAAGTCAACTTCTTAGCTACCACACATAAACAGTCTACAAACATTATTATCAGATCAACTTTCTTTAAATGGATGGTAACCGACATTTTTATCAATTTGCTTTCTCAAGTCAACATTCTTTGATTATTCTGTAGTAATACAGTGTAGCAGCTATTTATCAACTTTTATATGTCTCTTTTGTTCCTCAACTTGATTATTTAACCAGGTGTGACCTTTCAGGATTTCAATTTTCAATTTCTTCTTTCGGGCTTTTTCTTTTTCTAGCAGGTTGGCTGGCCAATAATTCACCACCCCCCCCCCCAACACACACATAAAGGGTAACGGTTTTGACTACTGTAAAATCAATACGCAAATACATTTATTTTATTTTATTTTAAATGTGTACAGATGCAGAAGGAAGTGTACCATTATGGGAGGCCATATTAGGTGGACATGAACCAGTCGTTGAGATGCTATCAGATAATGGAGCTAAGATAACTTCTGGTGATATTGGTCTATTTGCATGCACTGCTGCAGAAGCAAATAATTTGGAACTACTGAAAGAAATTGTTCGTCATGGTGGGGACGTCACAAAAGCAAGAAACAATGGATCAACGGCTCTCCACGTTGCAGTTTGTGAAGGCAACGTTGAGATTGTCAAGTTTCTATTAGACCAAGGAGCTAACATTGACAAACCAGACGAACATGGCTGGACTCCTTGGGACCTGGCTGAGCAGCAAGGACATGATGATATAAAGGGACATTTCGAACAGCATAGACAGAAACAACCTCAGCAAACTGTCACAATCCCCGAGCCTCGTCATGGGGTTCGCTTTCTTGGCAGATTTAAAAGCGAGCCAAGTATGTTACCTGCGTCCCAGGACACGTTTGCTGCAGATGCTCCATGGGGCAGATCACGTCCAAGGCGTCGGACTAGTAACTTCTACAATTCTTTATTTGGGATCATGTCAGCAGCCCAAACTGGAGAAAGTGGCTTGCTCTCATCAGTAAATAAGGATAATAGTGGGATGGCTACTAGAACTTATGCTGCTAGAGTGACAGTAAGCTGCCCCGAGTCTGGAGATTCTGTAGGAAGGCTAGTTTTACTTCCGAATACCTTCCAAGAGTTACTCGAAATTGGTGCGAAAAAATACGGGTTTTTGCCTTCCAAAATTATGACCGTAGACGGTGCTGGCGTTGATGATATAGTGCTCATTAGAGATGGTGATCATTTAGTTTTTGCAAGTTAAAAATGGAAACAAATACTTCCGTCGTCAAAAGTGATGACAATTTGAAGTGAATTGCAAATGGCCACTCTCCTTACAATTCTTTAAGATCGTTTCCAAAAGTTCAGATTTCGTAGGACATTCTTTCTCCCTTTTTTGTCTTTTTGAAAATTATATTTTGTAAATGTTATGTAATCGTATTGCCAGCAATGGTATCGGAATGTAAGTTTGTGAATATTGTGTAGTGGAAATGGGACGCTACAAGCCTACAACTACCTATGGGGTTGAGCAGTTGAGGGGAGCGGGACTGGTATTGAGACGAAGTTGACACACAACTCGTGTATTACGGTAGAAGGGGAAAACAAGAGCTGTTGGCATGGTTCATTTTGTTTTGTGGGGGGCAAAAAAAAAAAATAATAATAAAATAAAATAAAATAAAATAAATGAATAAAAGGCAGGGGCAGATAAAAAGTTATGGGGCAATTTCACATTTATTTTGGTTTTGTAAATAATTCCTGTATATACTTCTTCCCATTTATAAATTTTAAATGTACAGCGTATGTTATACATGTAACGGTGTATGTTATTTTTTCTTTAACATTTTTATCTTTTTTCATTTTTAACAAATGTTTTTTAATACCTGACCCCCGATCCCCCTAAACTCCACACCAACCAGCCTGCCGTCTGCAACTCGGCGGCTGGAATCCAAAATCAGGTGAAATTCCAGCAGGTCGGATTCCAGCTATGCAGAAATTTTTTTTTTCCAGGTTTTTTTCTTTTTTCGTTTTAAGTTCATATAGTACAATCATTGTTCATTCTAATTCATGAACTGTAATAAATGAAGTTACAATATTTTAAAATTCATGTGACATTGTATAATACAAAATGAAATTCATGTGACGTTAAACTTTGCACAAATAACAAAGTTTGTTACACGAGTAACAAATATTGTTACACACGTATATAGTTTGCTAACACATAATCAATATTGTTACACAATAACCTTGAAAAATTAACAAAAAAAATATTGAGATCTGGAGTGTGTTACACTTTTTAATTCACAAAACATAAATTGTTAACACATAACGTAGTTTATTATAAGTGTAACATATCTTCTGCCTATTTTCACACTATTACTTCTTTCACTTTGTCCTATTTTTTCAAATTTGAATTTAATCAAATTAATCACATCTACACATCTATAGATCCACGTGTACTATATAAACCTCCACCATCTTTGTCCACTTATTATTTCTCTTACTTCACATAAAAATGCATTAAACTATACACATAATAGAGCTTACTATACAAATAATGCATTTTGTTAAACTAACAACATAACTTATTGCATATATAGCATAATTTGCTACACATTTGACATCTTCTTACATAGAAGTCATAGCTTGTTATACATATAACGAACTTTGTAAGGGACATAATTGTTAGACAGTTAGCACAGATTGTTACATTCATAACACAAATTGTTTAATGACATTGATTGTTACACATGTAACATCCCTTGATATACATCTAACAAACATTACTACATAGATAAAATAACTCGATACATAGGGAATGGGCCTTATAAGGCCTAAAACATAAATTGTTACACATGGGAAACATTGTTACACGTATAACACATATTGTTTAGTAAGATAATTTGTTACAAGCATAACATAATTTGCTACACATGTAACATGCCTTATTATACTCGTAAAATACCTTATAATTCAAGTAACATAGATTGTTAGACATATAGTAGACATTACTTTTTAAAATAATATAATAAACATTATTACACTTATAACACAAATTGTTTAACAAGTAGCACATTTTACTAAAAAATTATTACAAAAACATTACCAATTAAGTGAAATATATTGAGAAACACGATGTTTGAAAAACGAAAAATGAGAAAAAGGAAAGATGAAAAATTAATCAAAAGGGAAAAAGAAACACAAAGAAAAAGTAAAAATAAAAAACGAACATCCCGGCAAGGTTGCCGGAAAAAAGAAAAGGAAAAAAGAGAGAAAAATGGAAAAAAAAATAAATACATATATAAATAAACAAATAAATAAATAAATAAATAAAATTATGCTGGAATCCGGCGTGGGTTGGGAGGGGTGGGGCTGGGATGGGTATTCAGCTGGTAGGGTTTTTGGAATAAAAATTATTTTAAAAAAATCAAATGAAGCTAGTATTTTTAAAATTTTAAACTGCGACAAGTAAATTTAGCAAAAAAGAGCTCTTAAATATGTTTAGTGAGAAGTAAATTTATTTAACAAAAAAGAGCTCTTAAATGCATATAGTGTACATACACCAAAATTTATCAAACACACATGAATAATCGGCTCAAAAGTTTATCTTTTAGGGATTTTTTCACATATTCCAGCATAACTTTAATTTATTCCAAAAATACTTAATAAATGTTTTAAATTTGAAAAATATTGTGTAACATTCTGTGTTGCACAAGTAACAAAGTATGTTAATTTTTATTTTTTTAAAAACATTTTTATGATGGTTCTTTTCAATAAATATTTTTTTCAACCCAATCCCCCTAACCCCCTACCCACCGACCGCAACCTTTCCCGGCAGGGAGGCTGCTGTCACCAGCGGTTGGCCAAATTCCAGTCGGCAAGAGTGGGGTGGGTGGGGGTGTGGTGAGAGTAAATTTAATTAAATAATAAATAAAATAAATAAAAAATAAATAAAACAACTAAGTATTTCTGGAATTCAAAACATAATCAATTTTTTTTTGAAATATGTTTTAAAACCAAATAAATGATGCAATTTCCCCTATCTTTTATGTTAGAAACTAAGAATTCGGCCAAATGAATTAGTCAATTAAAAATATAAAATTCTAATTTCACCCGCGAGCTCTATGGACTAGCGATCTCAACTACGACTTTGAAGTTCGAACAACCCACTTCCTGACGACGTGACAAACAGCAAGCAAGCAGAACAATCAACAAACTTTGTCATTGCACTTGAATTTGGTGAGTGGAATTTGCCTATTTGGCATGTTTTAACGGTGTATTGCAATGTCATATATTCATCCACGATGTAATAATTGCTTAAATTAATTTATTAGATAATTTATACTTAACATCTCTAACCTTTCAAGTATTGATAAATGATGTCTCCAACCTTTATTTCTCCTTTCTTAGGTCCTCAATCTTTTAAGAAATTTCCGTCCAAGTATATTTGGTAATGGAAGTCATCAATTTTCTCCGTTAAATTGGGGGGCATTTTAGTTAAAATATAAAAAAAATATTTTAATATTTTTAAGAAATGGGGAGATGCCATGTAGGGGAGGGGAGTCCCTCCCTGTGCTGTCGAAAATGGCAACCCTCAAAAAGGTTGTTAAAAATGGCAACATTTTTGTATTTTACCAAAAATGCCCACAGCTTAACAGAGGAAATGGATGACTTCAATTATCAGAGATTTGGATGAAGATTTCTTAAAAAGTTGAGGACTTGCAGAAGAAGAAATAAATGTTAGGAATATAATCTATTAATACTTTAAATGTTAGGGACATTAGGTGTAAATTACCCTAATTTATTTAGATAGAAATAATGCATCGCGTATGAAATATGAGGCATGGGTAAGTGTTAAAGGATAGATAAGTGAGCAGTTGCTACATGGGTGAGTTAATAGTAACATGAGGTGAAGTTTAATGATCATTAATTAAATTTACTGTATAGTGATTAGTCAAATTCCATTTCATGCTCATGCAGCCAGGTAGCTTTAATGGCAAAATATTATTGGCAAAAAGTTCATTTTTTCCACAGTTATTACCGAAAATGCAGCTTAAAACAACAGGAGATGCTTCAAAAACCAGGCTGTGACAAACTCAAATTTTAAGAATCTCTTAGGAAACTCTAACCTTTGCAACACTAATCAGGGTAAAAAAAAATTCTTGCAAAACCCAATCTCTAGCAAGGTCACACATAAAATAAAATTATTGGTCTAAAATTTCCATCCCTAATTCTTTCCTCTCCCACTAAAACCTAAATAAGTTGTGACTATAATATATTTCTTAAATTGTACATTTCCAATAACGTTAATTAAGTTTTCCTAATTTATGTGAAAAATAGCAGGGGAGTGTCTTTATGGAACAGAGGGAGTATTTATTTTGTGCAGTACGTCAAGATTTCATAAATTTCTTTTCAACAAATAATTCAAATCTAAAGTCAATTATTTTATTGTTTAAGGTTTTGTATGTTGCTTGTTACCATTTGATCAATTATTTTATACTTTTTACCATACTAGTTGAGAATCATGCTTTGCAGGATATCTAGTATACTTTTAAGAATTACTTTTTACTATACTAGTTAAGAATTACTTTTTACTATATTAGTTGAGAATCGTTCTTTTTACTATATCAGTCGAGACTGATTTTGTCAAAATATATAACACTTATTTTATTATGGCATCTATTGTTCATGTGAAGAAAATAGTTTGCCAATTTCTAATAAATTTTAAGAATTATTATAAAAAAATACTTAAAATATATATTGGTTGTAGATGTAAAGGCAACGGATTTTGATCGACCAGCACTTGATGTTGTCGAGAGGAAATTGGACCTTTCACATTTTTAAATCTTTGAGTAACTTGTTAAATTTTAGATGTCTTTTTATTTATAATTTTCTAATGAATAAGTTGTAGTGAGACTTTCTTTTATTTGACTTGTAACCTATGGTAATCTTAGCCTATAATTATCTTACTATTATTACTAATACATTACTCGTGCATTGCACGAGATAAAAAAAAAACTTAATTTTTTTTCTAAAATAACGTATTTATCAATTCTAAACACTTCCCCAAAAAAAAAAAATATATAGTGAAATAGACATCATAATAAAAGCCTCTGATATATATATATATATATATAAAACTCTATACTATAGTTTATTGATCGCTTCGGCTACAAAGCCTTATCTATATTCTGTTAAGGAGCCTTATGGCTTACGTGGTGGAAATCTAACAATAAAGGGCCCCACCAACAAGGGGGTTACTTTTGTTAATTTTTTGCCACATAAGCCATATATTTCCCTAATAGAAGTTTTATCTATCTCCTTAGTAAATTTCGTTTATTGATAGTCTTTTTATAAGTCTGTGTTATATATATATATATATATATACTAGTGACGGCACGTGCATTGCATGTGTCATCAACTTCGTATGGGGATCTATATCCATAAAATTACAGGATGCCACCAAGTAATCAAACAACACATAAAATGACTTGAAATTTCTGGTGAAATAAAAAACATCGTACTTAGAGCCTCTACTGATGATATAAATTGAATTGAATCATGCTTAAATGGATATAAATAATTTAAATAGATCTCACAGTTAAACATTTTACTGTCACTATAAATATAGCCCATCAAAAGATTTGCTATAGTGCGAAAAAGTCCAGAAAGGAAGATATAACACTGAAGAATCAATATACCAACTTATGCATCACCAAGCGCATTCTCGGACTTGTTTGTTTCCATTGGTTATACAATAGCTGATGGGACTTCATTTCCGGATCCAGTAGTCTCACCGACACTTGAGTTTTGGTTGTTTGAGTTCTCTACATCATCAGATTGTGAATCACCTCCTTGAAAGGAAGCTGGTGAGTATGTTCAGGAATGGATGGCTTTACTGGCTTCGGCTTTGTCATTATCGGTTTGTAAGACCTGTGCAAGCATATCAAGTTTCAATAGTCAGGACTTGATTTTAAACTTGAACATACATAGAACTCCACAGCACAACTCACTCAATTACACTATTGACCTGCAACATAATAGTTGTAGGTTCATTTGGCAACCCATTATAAATGAGTTCCATTTATGAGTTTTAAATGCACATGTGGCATACCAACAATTTGACAATAAATATTGATATGATGTAATGGGCCAGTCATACAATAACAAGTGAAAATCAATTATAATTGGTTGCTAAATGGGACCCTAATCTCCTCCCTTGAGCAGGGCAGCCCTTTTCATCTAGGATCTCTTTAAACTATCAGACAACCTTAACACTTACACATGAAAGAATGCAGAGGGTTGCAGTTGCAAATTTGTAAAGCACCAAAACCACAGACAGAAGCATGTAACTATCAGAATTTAGAACAGAAATTCAAACCCTAACCCAATCCATAATTAGTGCCTATTCGAGGGATGGTATCTATCAAGAAATTCAGCTTTTTCCTTGATGTCTGAGATAAGAAAGCTGGTTTTGCATATTTTGGAAGTGAATTTTGAATATGCTTTTTCTATCTAGACAAGCCTCAGCTTCCATACACTCACTTACAACCTAGACTACACAAGATAAATAACAATTTGTGAGACCTTAGAGTATTGTCATGTTCATAAGGGATGTACACATTTTATATCTATTGTGGACGCAAGGAATGGGTAACCAATTGGAAAGCGGAACTGTCTCAACATATGTATGCCTTTTGCTTTTCTGCTAAGTCATCAAACTTGGGGTCATTTGACCTTGCTGCTTCTCTGTAGCTGTTAATGTAATGAACAGGTTGATTGATCAGAGGTCTTTTCTCCATATGGTCTTTGTACTGCTTTTCAATGGGATCACCTTGCTATAGAGTAAGATACCAATTTAGTATTTACTACCTCCCACACTTTTAAACAAAATACAGCAAAGCACTGAATGATGGCTACCTTCTTAAGCTCCTCTATCTTTGCTATATAAACACCTTTTGTTCCATCATCACTGTCCTTATTTAACCTATCCTCCACCTTCTAAAGTCTCGTAATGAAATGCTCTCTCTCTCTGAATCCATCGCAAACTCACGATATTTGTCATTAAGCTGTAAAAAAAGAGCGACAGTCAGTATCCAGGTATTTGAAAATGAGGGTCCCAAAGTGTAAAAGAAAATACATATATTACAATACAAAATTAGAAGTCATTTCATCAAGGAGGGGGAGACAAGACTGACTTGTAATAAATGGTAAACTTTCAATAACAAAGGAAATTAACTTGCATTTGTTACTCTAACTAGATCGTAAACCAGACACAAAGTTAACCACTAATTCATACCTTAAGCACTTCACAAGCTTTTTCTACTATCTCTATTTTTCTTGAGTGCTCGTTTTGAGTTAGCTGAGCATTCAGTAAGGATATGTTCCTCGTTCGTCAGTCATAAACCAAGGATATCAAATTTTAACCCAGAAAATATCAATATATACTAAGACATAAGAAAATTAAAATAGCACGAGACATGACCTACTAAAGCCGCCAAGCTCTTGACATCATTTAAGTTCCTATCTAAGTGTCCTTGTAAAAAAGAAGGATAACCATAAGAAATATCTAAATAATGAAAATATAAAATCGAAATTATGCCGCTACAACCAGGAAAATTCTCTAACATGTTTCTTCATTTTCATGAATGTTTCTTCGTTTTTTTCATGAAAGGCCCATAATGAGGTAGATGCAACGGCAAATTCAGGAGCATTTAGTAGGAATTAAGAGAGTCTATAATTTTCCTACAAAAGTACACAAGAAACGCAAAGAGCAAAACCACAAGTTATAAAAGAGATGATTGAATCCATTCTCTACTTTTGTCATCAATACATTTGAACAAAAAGGTTCTATCCAACTACTGTCTAAAGAAGCCCTTCTCCTTTTTATGTGCATTAATTCAGCATATTTGAATAGATCGGAAGTCACAGATTGAATGGTTTCACAGAGCTTTTATCATAACACCAGAGAACAAATGATTTCTCTCCTTATATACAGCAAATAGAGGGATGCATAAAGATTATACCTCAGCAATCATAAACACCAACTGTAAATTTGTTGCTTATTTATTAATTTCGAGTAAAAAATATGGAATTTTTAAGCATCGTAGATCAAACTTCAATTCTAATGTTACTCCTTTTTAGTAGATGAACATGTGAGCACCAAAAATATCAAACTGAATTTCAAAAAAAAAAAAAAAAAAAAGAAGAGAGAAAGCCACTTCGAAATATAAATACAAAACTTATAACTTGAAGTTTGCATTTTATCTATTATTATGTGGAAACTAACTTCAGTTATATATTACAAATCTCATTTCATTGAGTTATTTTCTTAGTAACTGATAACAAGGAGTTTTGATTAATGTGTTGAGTTTTGATTAATGAACACACAATCATCATATTGTGGTGGGGAGGGAGGAGCCCCACCCCTTAGCAAGTTTGGTTTTGGGTCAAAGGATACATAGGCTCAAGCAAATGATTTCCACAATTCACTGGCAGAATAAGCAAAATGACACCTTTTACCATAAGTACACATCCTCTTGGGGAATCCAAAGAGCAAGATATGTACTTATCTTTAATAAGAATATTTGTACTTAAGATATTCACATTCTGTCCATGTTGCTGAAATTGAGAACAGAAGACAACTTCATATATATATATATATATATATATATTGAAAAATATAAGAATAAAACTAATACAACTCTACTCATATAAAATGTGCAATCTCATTCACCAGATAAAATAGAAAGTCAAGAATACATATGTCAATGGGTAAAAGCTATAGAAAATCTGACAGTAATATTGTCCATTTATGCACAAGAGGGGCTCACAAAATTTGTCATTGAAAGGTGAGGCTTGTTTTGGGGGTAGGGGGAGGGGGGGAAGAAGCCAACATCACATATAAATCGATAAACCGTCATTCTATGATTTGCAGTTCTTGTAATAAGTAAAGATCTTTAAATTACTAGAAAGCAATACCCAAATATTGGTTGGAAACCTAAAAATATTAATAAATTAGATATCAACCCACTGAGGATACAAATAATAAGATTCTTGTCATATTATGAGTTATACAAATTGAAATTGAGCCTTCGTCGTCTATAGCATTTAGCGACCTTTTAAACACACTGTCGACGAGATGAAAATAAGCCAACGCCAGTACTAAAAGTGGCAGGTGTCATATATATCTGGTTACATCATTTTTAAAGAAGTGACACTAACAAGTAGAATCAATACCAATAGGAGCAAATTAAAGGAGAGAATTTAGGGAGTCAGAATGTATCTTAAGTCTACCATGGTTTCTTCGCCTAGGTATATTATGAATTAGTAATGCAAAAATCCATCTTTCCAGACGTATGATTGGTAAAAAAATAAAATCCACTATACATATAAAGAGGAAAGGATGGAGAGAAAGAATTAGCGTATCATTAATTTTGAGCAGTTTCTCCATAAACGAAGTAGTAAAATTTTTCACCTTTCTTGTGAGTCAGTCACCTTTTGTATGGTTTTTTTCTTCCATATGAATGGCTCCAAAAGTATATAATGCTGAAAAGAGAAATCACATTCTTCAAGATATTTTAACTGAGATAAATAAAGATCACAACTCCCAAAAGGATGAAATAAACAGGATATATAAAAGAAGATGATATTATTATGAGAAGTCAAACCTTTGAACTTGCAGAAAGAAAATTGCTTCTGATCAATGTAATGGGATCTGATGGCATCTGAAATAATAATCTAACAAACATGTCACTTAGTTACAAGCAAGATCAAACAGGCCATTATGCATTACCGATACGAATTATGTAACTTAGTAGTGTGAAGTATTAGGGGAAAGAAATAGCAACGAAGACCTTACCAAGTGCCCCATCTTTTGCTGATTTTTTAGTCTCCACTTTAAATGCTGTTATTTTTTTAATTCTCTCAATTTTTTCAAAGGTCTACATATACACAATTAAGTAAACGCTCTTTCGAAATCCCCAAGAATGAACGATAAATGCCCACTCAATTACGGAACTGTAGCACAAGTGACTCCTAACAATGAAATCACACTCAACCCCCAGTAAAAGAAGGATTCAACAATACCCATTAATGTAAGCCAATGAAATGAAATTGATACAGAAAGAAGGGTAATTGATGACCTTCGCTTCGGCTTCAACAGCTTGAATGCGGCGAGTGTATTGAACAGCTTCAATTACTTCCCGTTGCAAAATGGCTTCTTGTTTAGCTTTCTTCTCTCTCTCTAATCTTAGTCTCACCAAAGTGCCCAAATTCTCCATTTTGATGCTCTTCAGATCAAGGCAATAAACTCAAGATCGATGTCATATAATTGCTTTTGGTAGCCGGATCATATAGTATTTCTAGCATATAAAAAAACTGCCTTGATGCTTCAAATCCGACCTATCGATCTCCTCAATGCAAGTACTCTTCTGATTTCTAGGTTATTTGCAAAACGGCCCTGAAATCAGGAGATTAAGGGCTTCTAAGTTCAATTTAAAAACTGCTTCGAAGGTTCTTATTTTCTAGAAGAAAATTAATTGAGAAATATGCTTCATATTTGAGAATATAGATAGAAGAGAGGAAGAGAGGAAAAGAAGAAAGAGGAACTGAGGCGAAATGAGAGGTAGAGCGTGTGATTAGGGGCATTTTTTGAACAACAGAAATATGTGAGGGATAGTTTCGACAAGTAAGTGATTTTTTGCCAGTGGCTCTTTTATAGGAGTAGTGATATTCTCGTAGCCATGATTATCTTATAATTATAACCATTGTTGAAAAGATTGTAATTTAATTTTCAATAACGAGCCAAATGGTAAAGAACACTCACTATTAAGATAAACGTCGGAATTCAAGTTTATACTAAATTTATTAATGTCTATCCTTAAGTTCCCTGTTTGTATAAAATAATAATAGTAATAATAATAGTAGTAATAATTGTGACAGCCTCAATCCCGCATTATTTTGGTAGAGAACTAGAGACTAGTTCTTAAGCTAAGAAAATCACTTCATCTGATGTGATGCCTTTTGGGTGAGAGCTCAAGAGCAAAACCATGAGGGTTAGACCCAAGGTGGACAATATCATGTCAAAATGAAGCGAGTCATTATAGATAGTATCAGAGAAGAGTCCAACCGAAAGTGTGGCCAACGAGGACGTTGGGCCCCCGTAGGTGGGGCGATTGTGACAGACTCAATCTCATATCACTTGGATAGAGAAAAAGAAACTAGTTCTTAAGTTAAGAGACCCACTCCATCTGATTTGAGGCCTTTTAGGTGAGAGCTTAAGAGCAAAACCATTAAGGTTAGGCCCAAAGCGGACAATATCATGCTAAAGTAGAACGGGCCATTACAGATGGTATCAAAGCCATCTGTAACACCTGGAATTCTAAATACCCGGAATGTTAGTTAAATATTTTCTAATAACTTTTCAAATAATCTGACCACTAGAAATTAACAGTAAATGGCGAAAATTCTTATTTAGATAAACAATAAAATTTGTTATACATAACATCTCAACTCAAATAATATAAAGTTTTGATGTTAAAAATCTCAAATTAAATTGAATTTAATAAATGACTGTTCAATATCCACCACTATACGCGCCTTTGGCTTCAATATCTGAAAATTTATTCATAGGTGATTATTTCATAGAAATACTCAGTAGGTTTAGCACATATAGTAATCAACTTAAATAACAATAACTCACATAAACATGTAATTAAGTTCTCAAATATAGGATCTCAAATTTCAGATAAAGTCGTATATTCAATATGCACGTTCTCACGCATTTAATATGCAAGTTCTCATACTTAAGCAAAATATTCTCTTTCTTAGTATAATATAATTAATCTCATGCTTAACTCATGATTCTCATAATTATAGTTTAATACACATAATTGCTACAAAAGTTAACTAAAAATGCGCAATTTTAAATACTTAACTTTTATAAAAGAAAGAACCTACCTCAAAGAAGCTTTTTCGAACTTGAGCAAAAGTCTTGAAATTGCTTAATTACATTTGCCTCATCTAGTCAAAAAGAAAAATAAGTTATCTTAGTATTGCGAAAATAATTTTTTTATAGAAAAGAAAGGAAAAAAAATAAGCTGTAAGGATTAAATTGAAACTCTAAAATAGTTTAGGATTGGGACTGAAAAGGTGGATTCTAAACTCTAGGGTAGAATATGTGAAATATGAAAGATGAAAACCCTTTCCAACTAAGCTGAAAAGTTTAGAGACTTAATTGGACAAATCTGAAACTTAAGGGGTTTGAGTGCAAAATCAATTTAATAAAATACAAAACTCATTCTTATTTTCTCTTCCCTGCTGCAGAACCCGAGGAAATTGAGAAATAGAGAGTTCGACATGGGAGAAAAACAATTGAGCGTGCGACGGAATTGATGAGCAACACCGGTAATAATTTCCGGTGAAGAAGTTCTACTCGGCCTACAATTTAACCCAACCCAAATCCCCAATTTCGGTAGAAGGGTTCTACTTGAGCTATGGTCAATGGAAAGGGGTGGGTAATGGGTAATGGCTATGGTTTGAGAAGGAAGCACAGAGGCCGTCGTGGGTTCAAGCTACTCTGGCAGAGATTTTTTGGGAGTTTCCAATGGAATCGGGTTTGATTCTAGGTAGCAGTGGCGGCCAATTATGGGTCTGTGTGGTGTGTAAATTGGTGGTAGTCAGACGACAGTAGTAATCCAGCGGTGACAGGCTCAAGAGAAGCTTATCGGCTCAAGAATATCAAATACAAATTTGTGTGAATTGCAATGATTTGGAGGCCTTTGCTTTGTGGAAAAGAAGGGTGAAAGAAGGCTCTATTTATACTAGTTTCTGGGATGCTGAAGAAGGAAAATGGAAGAGATTGAATTAGTTTATCTTTTTATTTGAGGAGGATTTCGATTTGGGTCGTGTTTGAAGGCTGTTGAGTATTTTGCTTGCTGAGCAAATGATGATTAGAATAAATTTAGGTGATTGATTGAGAAGGGTTAGATCGACAAAAATTTTAGTAACCAGTAGTTATTAGTGCCAGTCTTTTCACTAGCTGAATGCTTCTTAGTCGTTTAACAAAAATGGAAGATTTGCAAGAAATATTTGGAAAGAGTAAAGGTTCAAAACGGTTGTTAGTTTGGGAAGTAAAATGGACTATAATGGGCCAATAATTATGTAAATGGACTATCAAATGAATTTTAGACAATAAGACTACTTGCAAATTTATGGGCTCGAGATGAATGCATAAAATTTGGGCTTCAAAGTTTAACTAGACGAGTGCGAGTATAACATCTGTATAAGTTAACCGGGAGACTGTAGCGGCTTTAAAAAAATGAGTTTAAAATTTTATCAAAAATCTTTTGATCGCTACAATCTTACCTTCTTTAAAAAAAATTGTGTCCTCAAAATTTAACTTACTACATCTATAACGTCCATATACTTAGCTAGGATATCTTCTTTCTCCTAAATAACCTCGTCTACCCTATGCTTATCCTACTGGATTTTGACATATGGGACCTCTCGTCTCTTGATAGTTTGTAGCTTTCTTTCTAAAATACATATTGGCACCTCATCATAAGTCAAGTCTGTTCTCACATCCATTGACTGGATACTGACTATATGGCTTGGGTCGTGGATATATTTCTTGAGCATAGAGACGTGAAACACACATGCCCTGCGGATAATTCTGGTGGCAGAGCCAGTCGATAAGCCATATTCCGAACTTTCTCAAGTATTTTGAAAGGCCCAACGAATCTAGGCCTCAACTTTCCTTTCTTCCCAAATCGCAGAACTCCTTTCATGGGAGCCACTCTAAAAAACTCTTTATCTCTAACCTGATATTCAATATCTTTTCTTTTCTTATCAGCATAACTCTTTTGTGGGTCTTAATCTACCTTGATTCTTGTTCTGATTTTCAACGTTCTTAACCGTTTTCTGAGCTAAATATGGTCCTAACAGTTTTCTTTCACTAACCTCATCCCAGTAAATTGGAGAACGACAACGTCGGCCATATAAAGCTTTGTACAGAGCCATGCCGATAGTTGTTCGATAACTATTGTTATAGGCAAATTTCATCAATGGTAGATGCCTTTCCCATTTGCCTCCCATATCTAGTGTGCAAGCTCTTAACATGTCTATTAACACTTGGATAATCTATTCAGACTGCCCATCCATCTATGGGTGATAAGTTGTACTGAAATTTAACTTGGTCACATAGCCATCTAGAGGCTTCTCCAAAACCTCAAAGTGAACTTGGGATATCTGTCTGATACAATTGACGCTAACAACCCATGGAGTCGGACAACCTCCCTAGCATAAATCTGAGTAAGTTGATCCAAATTGAAAGTCATTTGAACTAGTAGAAAATGAGCTGATTTGGTAAGTCGATCGACTATAACCTAAATGGCGTCGTGACCTTTGGGCGATTTCGGAAGGCTAACCACGAAATTCATAGAAATGTTCTCCCATTTCCATTCAGGGATTTCCAAAGGATTCAATAGTCCCAAAGGCCTCTAATGTTCTGCTTTAGTTTACTGGCATACCAGGCATTTCGATACAAACTCTGGGATGCTTTCTTTCATATTTCTCTACCATAGTTTACTGGCATACCAGGCATTTCGATACAAACTCTGGGATGCTTTCTTTCATATTTCTCTACCAGAACGTATCATGCAGACTTCTATACATCTTCGTCTCACCAGGATGCGCCGCATATGGGGCATAATGAGCTTCACTCAAGATCTCATTCCTAACGGGCTCATCATTTGGAATGCAAAGTCGCCCTCTAAACATCAAAGCATCGTCTGCTAAAACTTTGAATCCAACTCTCTTATTAGTTCTGATATCAGCTCGCATTATCTCTAGAATTTTTCACCTTTCTATGCTAGCATAATTTGATTTCTCATATCAGGCTTGATTGTTAAACTTGCTAGCCTACTAGACCCTTGTTTAGCTGAAGTCATCACTTAAATCCGCAAATTCTGAAAATCACAAATCAATTGTTCCTGTACTATACCCAAATTCTGAAAATCACGAATCAATCATAATCTTTTACCAACTCTAACCACTGTCATTGCCTCATGTTTAACTCCTTCTGAGTGAAAAAAGTATTCCAGGCTCTTGTGGTTGGTGTAAGTTTCTCACTTGCTCCCATATAAGTAGTGACACCAAATCTTTAAAGCATGCACTACCGCTGCGAGTTCCAAATCATGCGTCAGATAATTATGCTTATATTGGTTCAACTGCCTTGACGCATAAGCTATTACCTTCCCTTTTTGCATTAGCACAGCCCAACCCGAGTTTAGATGCATTACTGTAGATAACAAAGCCATCAGAACGATTAGGTATAGCCAAAATTGGCGCCGTTACCAATCAGTCCTTCAATTCTTTGAAGCTCTGTTCACACTTATCAGACCACTGGAATTTAACTACTTTTCGAGTTAATTGAGTCAAAGGGCCTACTATCTTAGAGAAGCCTTCAATAAATCTCCTTTAATAACTGGCTAATCCAAGAAAACTCTAGACTTTTTCAACGTTAGCAGGTTTTGGCCAATTCATTACAGCCTCTCCCTTAGAAGGATCTACCTCAATTCCTCTAGCTGTCACAATGTGGCCCAAAAAACCAACCTGTTCCAGCCGAAACCGACACTTCTTAAATTTCGAGTATAGCGTCTCTTTCTTCAGGGCTTCCAACACAGCCCTCAAATGGCCCTTGTGTTTCTCTACATCTCTTGAATTATCAATATGTTATCAATAAAAACAATGACAAATTTATCCAAGTAATGATGGAAGACCCTATTCATTAGGTCCACGAACGCCACAGGGGCATTAGTAAGATCAATTGGCATTATTGTAAACTCATAATACCCATAGCGGTTCTTAAATGCCGTCTTGGGTATATCCGCCATTTTAATTTTCAGTTGATGATATCTTGACCTCAAATTGATCTTTGAAAGTACACTGGCACCCTTCAATTGATCAAATAGATCCTCAATTCGCGGAAGTGGGTATTTATTCTTTATCGTCAGCTTGTTCAACTCCCTATAATCAATGCACATCCTCATGCTCCCGTCTTTCTCCTTTACAAACATGACCGGAGCTGCCTATGGTGATACACTAGGCCTGATAAACCCTTTCTATAATAATTCCTCCAACTGTATCTTCAACTCTTGCAACTCCTTAAATGCCATTCTGTATGGGGCTTTAGAGATCGGTGCAGCTTTTGGTACTCTATCAATTGTAAATTCCAATTGTCGTTCAGGCGAGGTGCCTGGTAGGTCATCTGGAAATACATCAGGGTACTCTCGTACCACTGGTACCCTACTTAAAACTACCTCCTCAGATGTTGCATTTTGTAGATTCATCAAAATACCCCTGATAGTCATTCTTTGACATCAGCTTCTCTGCTTTCATAGCCTTGATAAGACGGGGTAGTGCCTTAATCTTGGAGACATAGAATCGAAACCCCTCTCCTCTAGGTTTACAAAAAGTCACTTCTTTTTCATGGCATATAATTATTGCGTGGTCCTTACTTAGCCAATCCATACCAATTATGATATCAAAGTTTTTCATATCAATTACATATAGATCCACTCCTATAACAATTCCATCAAAATCTATATGTACTGCCCTAGCTATTCTTTTGGTGTCTATAGTCCCTTTTGATGGCAGGCTAACCTCAATTATATTATCAGTCCTTTCACCTACCATATTTATTCTAGCTAGACATGTAGTGGATATGAAATAGTGGGTAGCACCAGAATCAATCAGGGTATAAACAAGAATACTAGAGACAGTTAGTGTACCTATGACAACATCTTGGTCCTCAGTAGCTTCCTCATGGGTCATAGTGAATACCTTAGCCTTGTCTTTCTTAGCCTATTCTACATTATTATTCTGCACTGGATTCTTGGCTACCAAATTGCAACATTCGTTTGCAAAATGGCTAGGTTGTCCATATTTATAGCACATCCTCTTGCCCCACAAACATTCTCCCCGATGAAACTTCTTGTACTTAGGGCATTGAGGAATTGTGCCACTAGTCTGACCCTCCCTTGGTCCAGTGTTTGGTTTTTTATATTGAGGCTGACCTTCGTTCTGATTCTATTCAGGCTACTTCCTCTTGATTTGATTATTGTGAGGTTGCTGCACTCCAAATCTGACTCCTGAAAAGACAACTGCTTGAGCTTTCTTCACTACTTCCCGATAGGTAGGTAGCTCAAGGACGCTCACAATATGCCTAATCTCTACGCGAATACCTCTCTCAAAACGTCTCGTCTTCTTTTCATCTGTCTCAACCAAATACGAAGCATAGCGTGAAAGCTCTTCAAACATTCTTTTATAATCAGTTAAGTCCATATCCTTCTGGACCAAGCTAAGAAATTCCATCTCTTTAAGGTCTCCAAGAGCCTAGAGATCAGTAAGTTCAGTCTTGAACTGACTCCAACTTAAGTTTTGCTATTCTTCTTCGGTCTTTTTACGTGACACCAAGTCCCATCAATGGCTAGCCCTTTAGACAAGCATGAACTCCGCACACAGAACCTTTTGATCTTCATGACAAGAGATGTGCTAAAAATTTTCTCCAAGGTCCTCAACCATTCCTCGGCAACCAAAGGGTTATTACTGCTACCAAAAGTGGGTGGGCGGTATCTCCGAAACTACTCAATTACTAGCACTGTCAGAGCAGCTTGAGGAGCTACGGGTACAAGAGCTTGTGCCTGAGCCTGAGCTTGTCCAAGTTCTCGGACAGCTTGCAATAAGTCTCTGATGATGTTAGCTTCGTTGTTGCGTGCCATTCTCTTTACAAAATAAATATTAACAAAATTGTGATGTCTTGAAAATATTCTTGAAAATACGCACAACCAAAAATGGTAATAATATATGATGAACTCAATGTAGAAAATGAAAAGATCTTTTATTAATAATTTAAGAATCATTCAATGAGGAAATAACAATAATGAAATGAAATACAACTAAGTAACTGAAAAAAAACCGCTACTACTATATCTAAACATCATCATCACTATCAGTAATGCAAGACTCTGGCTTAGACACCATCTCCAGTTCAAGCATCTCCTCATCTCCCTGCTCAGGCATCTCCACGGGTCTAGGCATTTCTTTTTCCAGTTCATCATCTTCCCCTGGATCCTCTTCCAGATTATCTTCTGGATCCTATTCCGGATCCTCTTCCTCTTGAGTTTGAGCATTTTGTTGCTCCAGAAGATATTCCAGGCGGGGATCAAAATATACCACCAATGTCTCACAGTAAAGGCCCAATCTAAGATCTAACTTGTCTACATGATACAAATCCCAATGCACGTCGCTTGCAACTTTATGCTCTAATCCGGCAAATGTGTCAATCAGATCGTTAATGACATCACTATCATCTCTATGATACTTCTAGAGGGTAGCCTTCTCCAGAGTTGTGTAGAAGCACTGAATATGCTCTCCAATGGTATTGTGACAGCCTCAATCTCACATCGTTTGGGTAGAGAAAGAGAGGCCAGTTCTTAAGCTAAGAAACCCACTCTATCTGATGTGAGGCTTTTTGGGTGAGAGCCAAAGAGTAAAATCGTACGGGCTAGGCCTAAAGTAGACAATATCATGTCAAAGTAGAGCGAGTCATTACAGATAGTATCAGATAAGAGCCCAACTGGAATTGTGGCCAACGAGGACGTTGAGCCCCCGTAGGTGGGGATCGCTTGGATAGAGAAAGAGAGACCGGTCCTTAAGCTAAGAGATCCACTCGATTTGATGTGTGGCCTTTTGGGTGAGAGCTCAAGAGTAAAACCGTAAGCGCTAGACCTATAGAGGATAATATCATGTTAAAGTGGAGCAGGTGGTTACAATAATAATCTATATATATAATAAGATAATGATGACTTTTACCACTCATTTTTTGGCTTTATAAGATTTCTAGTTATATCATTTAATTCTTTTTTTGTATTTTTATTTTTATCTTATATTTTTTTGAAATTGTTACACTAATTTATTAAATGATATTCACTTTTCTCTTTATTAATCCATATATGAGCCTCAATTCACGACAGTTTCTTTAGCGAAATATTTTGAATTAGGGTTCTATTTTTTATTAAATTGAACATGAAATTAATTGGGAGTTCTATTTCAAAAAAGCACATAGAAATCTTTATGATATGAAAACACATGCACAGCACGTCTCTAAACCAATAAATTTCTAAAAATCTGTAACATTAATTATAAATTTAAATTTTTTATGATTTTTGAAAAACTTTTTTATATGGTTATCGTATTGCAATAATCTTTAATTTGTCGATTCTATAATTAAATTAGAACTTTTCAATAATTTCCTATGTAAGATTTCTAGTTTTATAAGATTATGAGTGACATCATTTAATTCTTCTTTTGTATTTTTATTTTTTTCTTTTTTTGGGGGAAATTTTTACACTAATTTGTAATGATTGTTAAAGAAACTTTTATATGATTATTGTAGTATAATAATCAAATTGATTTTTCAAAATTATAGTACTCTAATTTGCAGATTCTATAATTAAATTGAAACTTTTTGATAATTTTCTATGTAACAAAAATTTCAATTTGTCGTTTTAAATAGAGTCTTATCGTATTTGGAGTTGGATTATTTATTTAAGAGATGGACTGAGTGTTGATACGAATGCACTGTAATAATTGTTCAACAATTTTTATTATATATTTTACTTTATTGAATCACCTCAATTAACTTTTATTTGCATATGTATAATTAACTGGTAATGTAATTCAAACAAGTGCTACAGTAATTAGGTTTCTCACATTCTAGACAGGAGGTCATGGGTTGAAACATATCTGCCCCTTCCCTCCCTTATACCCACTTTATATTAAAAAAAGAATTAACTGGTACAAAAAGTATAGAATTGTTATAAAAATTTATGTCTCATAATATTAATATATGACTCAACTGGCTATATTAATAATTTAAATTAAATTTTTGTATAAAAATTTATTGATATTGGTTATTAGAGTAATAATAAAGAGGCATGTTTATCTAACATGAATAACTGATGTTGGTCCCCCTCCATTTCCCAATACGTACTGTATAAAAAAATAAAAGAATTAATTAGTATAAAAAGTATTACCAACAAATAAGTCTAAATATGATAAAATAGTCATAAAAACTTATGTCTCATAATACTAATATATGACTCAACTAGTTATATTAATACTTTATTAAATTTTTATATAAAAATTTATTGACATTTGTTATTAGAGTAATTCTAGATAGACATATTTATCTGATATAAATAACTGATATTTATTAGTTGGTAAACATTAGTTGGTTTTTTATATACAAGTGGTAAATTTGAAGGCCTACAATTATCCAATACATAGTTGACAACTAAACATGTAACTTTTTCATATCAGATAAATATTTATCCCTAAGATTACTATTGTTATTATTACTTTTAGATCTTGTGCAACGCATGGGTGAGAATTCTACTAGTAGTAAAAATAATAATGATGATGATGATGATGATGCAATGCCCGCTCTTCAACTTGTAAACTAAATATAAATCCAAAAATTACACCCATCTTTTTTTTTCATAAAGTCTTTATTTAACCTGTAAGCAATCTAAGTTTTTGCTAGTACGTAAAAAATGCTTACATACAAAATATATTTTACAACTACGAAAATTATTGAAACTGTTGTACAAAAATCATTGTATATTTTGTAAATAACTTAGGTGGCATAAAATCATAATATACAAAATTTATTCTACAACTATAAATATCATTCAAATCATTACAAATAAACTACATATATCTAAATATGGCCTACTAAATATATATATTTTACAAGTACGAATATATAATTCAAATTATTACAAATAAGAACTCTAGTAATTGTATCATATAAAAAAAACATATTATGATACAGTTGGTCAAATTTTTATTATATTATACAGGCAATAAATAAATAAATAAATGAAAAACTAAAGGCACATTTTTTATGGAAATAAAAAAAATGTAATGTCATTAATTATCAATTGACATTTTTCTAAAGTAGCAAAATAAATCATTATAGTTTTTTTTTAACTAAATAATTACAGTTTTTTAAACTTAAACATTTATAATTCTAAAAAATTAAAAATAAAAAAATTCTACAAAGCACTGGAGCGGCCAACTAATATTCTTTTATTATTGAATAATAATGACCACAAAAAATTTCAAGTACAGTAAAGAGTTAGTGTTAAGGCACCTTCCATCTCATATGGAGGTATGGAAGCATGAATCGTGGGTTTGAATGCACGCGATGTGGAATGAATGTTTCTTAACATGACAAATAATAGCCAATTTAATGGTACATATAAATTATAAAAATGAAAACATAAAGAGGATCGATGTAAATAGTTTAAAAAAAAGAATTTGAGCTACGCTTGTCCCTCTTCTAATATACTTTTCTTCCGCTATCTCTCCCTTGTGTATATAAACCCCCCACCCCACCTTAAAAAAATATAAAAACCAAAAAAAAAAAAGTTATTTTTGTAGCCAACCCCGCTAAATTTCAAGGAAATAGAACATGTTTTATTGGAAAACATTAACTTGAATTTTAATTTTTTTCCAGTAAGTATTAATTGCAACTTTCCCAATTCTAAAAATAAAGAAAATATAAAAAAATACAAATTTGATTAAGCAACTAAAAAATAATTAACAAAAAACTGTTGACTACAATTAAATTGAACAAAGAGTTCGTTGAAACTAATTAATAAGGTATATTTTCATTTAGTTTCTATGGAATAAAATACGAAGATGAACGTGAATGGTTTCATTAGTTCTCCATAAGAAAAATTCTAAACACAAAAGAATAGCCATAAATTTTTTTGAAATATACATAATAATTTTTTAAAAACAAAATAGTTATATAATTGGAAACCCAATATATAACACAATAAATTAATTGACAAACTGCAACTTTATTTAAGATACATTATCAAAAAATCAAGAATTAACACAATAAGTTAATTAACAAATGCAACTTGATTTAGGGCACATTATATTGTGATATGATATTGTGTAATTATGATAATATAATTATAGTCTAAGTTGAGCACAAATTGACACGAAAACTAATTAATAAGTGTATCTTTATTAGTTTTCAAAAACTAAAACAAAAAGAGTTTTCAAAATTTTAAAAAATTAAAATTTTTTATATAGAACAAAAATAAAGACTCCTTGTCACATTCAATTTCTAAAAAGAATTAAAAAATAAAGAAAAGGCTTGCAGCAACATTTGATATTCCAAGGCCATGCTTTCCAAGAAAGTTATTAGTTCCAACACAAATATCAATTATAACTTTTCTTAAATGGCCCAAAGAAAGAAACAAAGAAAGAAAGAAAAAAAAAATTCTGATTGGGCAAAGAAAGTTTCTCACCTAAAAATCTTCCAAGACTATTCCTCTATATGTAATATATAGATTATCAAATTAAATTATTGAAATATAATTTTAATAAATAACTCTTCGAAAATTATATAAAATTCTTAAATGGCTATAATTTTATAGAAAAGCATTTGCACATTTTTAGGTGTTACATATAAGTTAAACAAATTTATTTGAAAATTTGGGATACTAACTAATTAATTTATAATAAAAAGAAGTAAACTACCAACCAATTTATACACATTATTTGAAATTTAATTGACATAATCTATGAAATAAAAAATAATTTTCATAAATAATAAGAGTTTGAAAAAGAAGTGCCATGAGTAGTAATAAATTTTTTTTATCTTTTAAAATTGTAAATGTGTGTGAAAAAACGTAAATAAATACTTGTCCAAACAAATAAACTCAACAAAAAGAAAAGACATCAAAAAGAAGGTAGAGAGGGAGAGAGAAATCAACAAACTTTGTAACCGAAAAAAAAAGAAGGAAAAGGAAAAAAATCATCATGACATCATCATAATGAGTTGTGCCATTTGAACCAAAAGATACGTAGAAATTTTAACAAATTCACATATAGTAAGATCCTGTTTTTCAATATATCACATCACATTTTCATCAATGGTAATCACGTAGGCTATATTTTCATTTTGTTACACTTTTTATCGACTCATTTATCCAAATAGAATTATTCATCATTAAGTCTCATCAATAGTATTAAATAAAAGTTTGCTCTCTTATAATTGTTATTTGTTAGTGACGTGTAAATGCTTTTATGTTACAGTAAATATTATGCAAGGCAAGTTCAAGGTACTCGTCATTAATAAGAGTAGTGTTTAAAAACTTTTCGAATGTTTTGTGACAAAACATTTTATCTCGTGTAGCCTATAAGAATATATATCACATAAATTTGAAGTATACATGTAGCACATTGATGCATCGAAGCAATATGAGGTGAGAGGTTTTTCTACAAAACCTTTAAAAAGTTTTTAAACATTTTCATGGTTAGTGGCGCTAAACATTAGTCTATGTGATAGTACATGTGACCATAAATGAAAGTTGAAAAATTTCCATATGCAAGTCACTTAATTCAACTTATTTGATACCACATGAACTAGTGTCAAGGACCAGCTCGTAGTGAAGCCAGACGCTATTAAAAGGATGAGTTGAAAGGATAACTGTAAAATACACAATTAAACTTTTTATATATAATTTTTCCTCTTTTCTTAAATAGGGCTGTGCAAACGGGTTTCGGTCCTGGGTTTTTGAAGGACTAAGACCAGATCAAACATTTTCGGTTCAGTCCCGGTCCCAAAAATGGCAAGCCCAAACGGTTTCGGTCCCAATTCGGGCTCGGATAATGAATTCGGTTTTTTCGGGCTTTTCCGGGCTTGTGAAAAAATTTTTCTATAGACTTAGTAACGTAAAAGCACATATAAACAAAGTTTAGAACAAATAAATAGAAGGGCTTTATGTGCAACAAAAGTATTAATATGCCTCCGTAAGGTAAAAACACTAGACTTACTTGTATTTCTCAATTTTTTATTTTAACAAATCTAAAATTATTAAATATTTGAAATATATATCCTAAATTGGAAAATAAATGTAAAAATCATAAATATTATATATACTTTATAATTTTAACAATTTTACGATACAATTTTGATATTTTCAAAAGGCAAAAGATAGATAATTCCTACTTTATTATACATTTATAGGGATTAAATATTACAAAAATGATGTAATTGTCAAAAATAAATAACACTTACTACTTCGAATAAAATCGAGAAAATCAATTTCATATTTTTTACCAATAAGAAAACCACTTAAATAAATGAGAAGATGTATAAGCACAAATTCTCCACGTCTATATATAAATATATTTATATATATTATATAATAATAGCATATAATTTAAATAGAGTCAATAAACATATTCTAAATATGAACAATTTTCTTTAACAAAATCCTTACAATATTACAAATTCTAGTAACATTATATATTAACACAATTATTTTTGACTATTGCTTAAGAAATAATATAATAATGATGATTTTTAAAAAAAGTTTATTGGCCAAAAAATCAACTTGAAAAAGAAATTTAGTGGTATTACTTTAACTTTTTAATTGTCTTACATTAAAAGTTTTGTACAAAAGCAATATGATTGGAGCTTATAAATAAGACGGGCCCTTGCGCAAGTAACTACGTAAAGGAAATTTTATGGACTTTGAGGTAAATTAATAATTGTCTTAGTTCTTTATATTTAGTTTTAAATTTAAATGATTGTCCCACATTGAAAGTTTTGTAAAATGTCAAATAATTGGGACTTATAAATAAGATGGGCCTTTGTGCAAGTGACTATGTAAAGGAAATAGTTTTGATTCTTGCCTCTTGAATATTATGAAAAGTGAAAACCAGGTTTCAATTTATATATTTAAAAAAAAAGTCAACCGGTCTTTGACCGGGTTTTCGGGTTTTCTGGACTGGACTGGACGGGACCGGACCAGATGGGTCCGGTTTGGGTCCGGTTCACCCGGTTCCCGTTTTTGTGCACACTAAGGTAAAACAAAATTTTCTTTTTCCAATTTGGGGTAGGCCCACCTTTCGGCTAGGTTTGCGAGACTTATCATTTTCCTTTCGTCATACAAAGATATTCTCCTTTCATTTTTCATATATATTAAGAAAATATCACTTAATGTTATTGAAAATGTATAATTTAATAATATATTGCCTAATGTACTATTTGATTTATTTAATATTTCACTTTAATTGTTCTTTGCCTAATTACTATGCACGATAAATAATGTATATTAGAAAATTAAAAAATTAATTTAAGAAAGAGGAATATAATTTGAGATAGATAAAAAAAGGAAGAATATCTTTTTGGGACAGAGAAATCATTAGATTACTCATTTGTTAAAATAATCTCATGCCATACATCTGGCAGGTTTGGCAGGGTTATCCTACTAAATACACATATAGCGTGAGATTATTAGACAATCTCCATATGAGTTGACACACTGTGAGATAATACCATATGATTTATCTAATAATCTCTTAATATATGTGTATCTGACGAGATAATCCCACTAGAAGTACGGTAAGAGAACGAGGCAACATTTATATATCCACATTTTATATTTTTCTTTTGATGGCCTTGAGTTGACCGCAAAAAATTGTACAATATCCTGTCATGCTAAACCAAAAGTATAATCCCATGTTTCGGTATTGCAAGGTATGACTGTTGTTGAAAGTGCCTGTAGACCTAATCGTGTAAATAGTCCTTTTAATTTTTGACAATTTCATTCTCACCCTCATCTTCTTCTTTTTATTTTTTATTTTATTTTTTCTTTTAAATACAGAATTCATCGTTGTATCTATTTTTATTTAATTTTCTACATCCTTCTTGTCTAGCCATAGTTTAAAATTAAAAAACAATTAAATAAAATCTGAAAATAATCATCATGGTTGAAAACTAACTAAAATAACGTTGTGAAAATGGAGAAAACGTACATATAGATAATAGAATAAGGATGAATTGTACCCAAAAAAAATTGAATATAAGGACAAAAAAATAAAAAATAAAGATAAAGACTATTTACGTTGCGCGCTAAGGTTTAATTTCACAAATTGTCCCCATTCTTTGAGTTAAAAATTAATTTTTCAACCTCTTAAATCCTCAACTTTTCATAAATTCGCGCGACAGGTCCTTTTTACCACTATACCGCCAATTGATTTTTTTTGTAAAAATTTAACTTTAAAAACAAAATATTTAAAAAATAAATAAATTAATTAAAAAAAAGATTAACCTCACCCCACCTCCTCCAAAGAATTACTGTTGGAAATGGCAACAAAATGCTGCTGTTTTTTACTACCAAAAAACGGGGAAGGGGGAGCGAAATCACTAATTTGCTACTTGAAACGGGCCGATTCACCGCCCAAAATGCTGCCATAAAAGGTAGCAATTACTGTCATTTCTAGCAACATTTTTATTGTCGTTTCTATTAGCAAAAATGGGGAGCAGCAAAGGTGGGGATTCACCAGCAGTAAAAATGTAACACCCAGTGAAATTTCAAAAACCCCATAGTGGTAGTTTTGAGATAATAATTTAATCACTTCCTGAATAAGACTCAACTATAAGCAATCGGTTAGTGAGTTTTGTAATCGGATGGTTAATGGTAGCATTCTATAACAGTTTGAGGATGTTTTGAGTTACCCTGACAAGGACAACATAAGCATTAACTATTTCTATCGGTTAGTAGTGATTGCCAAAAGAGTAAATAAGTTTAATCGAGTAGTGAGTTTGGAACAAGAGAATGCTTAAAGTTAAAATGTGATACTTAATTAGTATAGTTGGAAACATAAGGACTTAATTATAAAGTATACTAAGTTGTATTGAGTAATAAGTGAAAATATCTAAGGACACTTGTACACTTAGACAATTCCTCATATGAATTAAATTGGTGACCACTTGGCATTCTCATTGGCAAGAATTCTCATGGGTTTCCAATTGGACTTAATTCCATAGGCTATGTATAAATAATCTAGGGATAATTGGAGGCTCTTTCATTGGTGGAATTCAAAGAGTTCTAGAAAATAATTGGGAAATTCGTCCATAAATTTGACAAGGCTTTGAACACCTTCAAAAGATCTCTAAAAACACTCTCTTGATCTCTTAAACAAGGCATCTTTATATACATATTAAATCCTTACTTAAGAAGCTACTTTGCTTGAGGAAAATACAAGGATTTTAAGGTATCTTTTTACCTACAAGCATTCAATAATCTTTTAAGAAGCAAAAGTAAGGTGAGTAACTAATGTTTGGGTTCCACTAGCATGCATGTGTTTTAAAAGAAAAAACATTTGTTTTGATGGCATATTATGACGATAAATGGCATGTTTTCTTATACATCAATCAGTAGCATTGCCCTACCATTTTTTATTGATGATGCCTTGAATTGTTCCCACACTATGACTTATCCAATGATTCTAGGATATGGAAGACTAGTGTGGTGTTTGATTTGAATTGTTAATGTTAATTGATTGAAACTTCGTTAAGGGTCAATCAGGGTTAATTGTGGATTCACTTATTATTGAATTGTCATGGCCAAACTTGGCATTGGAAAGGCATTAACGCGCTATGGGTAGTTGGTAATTCTAGTGCCTAGGGGTTCTAAAATGCATGTAAGAAAGTTTATGCATATTCATGCTTCTTGAAATTGTGAAAGAAATGATTATCTTATAACTTTATGGCAACCTAGACATCGTGTTACTCAACAGGGTACTTTGTACTCATTTAGTGTTTAATTACTTTTTTGTAGATGATCAATAGAAAAGTATATGAGCACCAAGCCGAAGATTGGAGGATGTCACCTGACCAAAGTGAGATTATGCATGTAGTAGAAATAGATCTTTGGGCCGATTATGAAGAAGCTCCATTGTTCCTTATGTATTTGGGAACAACATATGAATTTAGTGTCCTTTGTGCGTACACCCACACACTCCTTCAATATAACAAAGTTTGGAAAGACAAGCCCTTGCTTCTCACTTGATGTAATAGCTTTGTAGGAAAGTAAAAGTAGTAAAATAAATATATTTATGGATATATATATATATAAGTAAAAAAAAAAACATAGCATATAATGTGATGATGTAAAAAAACTTATGTTTAAGATTGGGAGCCTCATTTTCCATGTAGAGGATTTCCAATCCTTTATTCGGTTAGTTAAGCAATAAAATGGTTTTATGTAGTTAATCGTGTATACTTGCTTTGGTATTTGACTTAAAAACGTTCATAAGTCATGTGACCAAGTTAATCTATTCAAGTTTCACAAATGCCAAAGAATTTAGTAAACATTTTCCAACATAACTTTAATAAAAGGAGAGAAAATTAAAAGAAATATCTCCATGAGTTTTATGAAAATTTAAAAACTTTTCGAATTAGTACGTCACGTCACTTGTTAGTACTTTAACTATTTTGAAAGATCGGAAGAGCTTCCGCTATCATGCAAAGAAACCACTTATTCACTTATGGACAAATAACGAGGGTGTGACAAGAGTGGTATCAAAGCATCGCTCCAAGGGGCTACTACATGCATATCTTGCTAGTGTGAGACATCCTCCGGCCGGCTTGCAAGTAATTAATTATTTAGCAAAGATTATATGTATCTTTGTATAGTTGTATGAAACCAAGTTTATTAGTTACATGGTTATGAAAGATAGAGTTGAAATTCTTGAGCATTTGATAGGGATTTTCGTAACATTATTGTATTCAATTGAAGTAAGAAATGACCTTGCTAAGACGATCTAAACAAGAATTGGAAGTATAAAATGAGTTGTTAGACAGTGTAACTTGGTGGATAGGAGAGGAAATGATGGTTTTTGATTTGGTTGTAAGCAGTGAAGTGACCTCCCAAGATGTTATATGACTCATATCCATCTTAGGTTAGGCTTGGGAATGAAAATAACCAAGAAGAAAGTGAGAAAAAATGGATCAAAAATAGGGCAAAAAGAGGTGTGAGCATGCTGCCCATACAGTGCGGGTGCATGGTTGAGTGATGCTTCCTCACCGTTTTTCTACCCCAGGCAGAACTGCGGATTCAGGCGCCATGCGTCAGCATTGCAGCCGCATGAAAGTTTCTGCTTTTGGGCAAAAACTTTGGGGCTGCCGCTATGCGGCCGTATGTAGGAAGCACGCTGCCCCATGGCAACCAAGCCCCTCTTTCGAAAAATTGTACTGAGATCTCAAATTTTCTGTTTTAGAGCAAATCAGTCCAAACGTTTAATGTATGACTTTTGAGCGGTAATGTCGGCACTTTTCATCAAGGTAGGTCCATGCTCTATTAGAAAAGTTTCTTTTGAGTATTTTATCTTAAAGAAAATTTAGTTTGGCATATTTCCTTATACTAATTTATTTAATATTTTAGTTATTGAATATGTAATAGGACCTATTAATATGTATAACAAATTTTGGTTTGCATGTTCAATTTTTATCTCTCATTTTTTTTGGTAAACTTATTAAAAACATAATTTTGAAGAAAGAAACAAATATAAATTTATATGTCTAATATGAGTCTGTTAAACCTTAAATATAATTGTCTCTTATTTAAATTAAAAGAACCATGGTTAGCCATTTTATACGAAGACTAAGTTTTAATATTTCAAAATTGGTTTAGATCGGAAGAGCGTCGTGTAGGAAATTGAATTGTTAAGTTCAAAAAAGAAAAAATAAATAAATAAAAATTAAGCCTTTGATTTTCTAATAAAGCCCACACATACATAACTTAAGCCGTGATTTTATACATTTCGCTGTAAATTGATCAAATTTCGCATATTTGATAAATTTGGGAAATTAAGTAGTGAACAGCTTATTTTGTGAAGTATTGTATGTTTGCAAATGATCAACATGGCCGACTAAGGGGTAAATTATTAAATAATCTACAATGCTGGATTTTGTCCCAAATTTTCTAAATTCGTGATTAGGCATATGAACATGTCTTAGAAAGAAAGTACCAACTAGACCATAGAATGATTAACTCAACTTGAAAGTCAACATGCTCATCAAATTGACCAGCTACTCCATCAAAATTCACATGGGGAATCATCTCAGAACAAGGATGATAAAATGAAGCAATGGAGCGGTTCCGTCTCTTTAAGCCCCCTATTTTTGAGGAAGCAAATGATCCAATAGAAGCAGAGAATTGGATAAGAACTATCGAAAGAATGGTCGTCTATGCTCATGTTCCTGATCAAGAAAAAGTGAAATGCGTTACTTTCATGTTGAGAGGGAGTGCAGGCTATTGGTGAGACACCATGGGGAGTATGGAAGAAAACAAAGGAATGACTTGGGAAGAATCTCGCGAGAAATTCCGTACCAAGTGTTTTCCTACAACTGCAAGAAATCAGAAGTTGAATGAATTTATCCATCTTAAACAAAATCAAATGACTGTGTCGGAGTATGCCCAAAAGTTTGAGGAGTTATTACAATTTGCTACTCATATGTTGTGCACAACGGAACTAAAAGTGAATCGATTTATTGAAGGATTGAAACCCAAATTAGCTAGGGATGTGCTAATGTCAGGAATTCAAAATTTGAGTTTTGCTGCTATTATGGATTGGGCGCTGCTCGCTGAACAAGCAGAATAAAAAATTCTCTGAGTTAAAGAAAATCAAGCCTGTTATTCCCAAGGATCAAATACTAATCAAAAAAGGGATTCTTCAGAAGAAAATGGGAATAAGGGAAATAAAAGATCAAATGAAAAATTTAAAAACCAATCTGATACTAAGAAATTCAAGACCAAGGAGAACCAATGAGGAACAATTGGCCATGGTGCTCGACTTGTAACAAGATACATCTCGACCTGTGCTGAAAAGAATTGGGGCTTTGCTATTGGTGCAGCAAAGAGGGGTATATGATTAGGGATTGCCCAACCAATCCGAAAACCAATAATCCTACTGGAAGTTTTTGCTATGATCCAGCCGGGCGCTACCAATAACAACAATATTATCACAGGTACTACCTTACTTGGGATGTATTTGATGGGATCATCCTTTAGTTCAGAAATCTTGAAAAGTAAATCTTCGAAAAAAGGAACCATCAGGTCAAAAAGATGACACAATGTATATGTACCTGAATTATTTTCAAATGACTGTGAATTTCGAGGATGAAATTCTTTTAATGGGGATAGATTGCAACACCCCGTGAAATTTCAAAAACCAGTGTGGTAGTTTTGGGATAATAATTGAATCACTTCCCGAATAATACTCAACTATAAGCAATCGGTTAGTGAGTTTTGTAATCATATGGTTAATGGTAGCATTCTATAACGATTTGACGATGTCTTGAGTTTCCTTGACAAGGACAACATATGTATTGACTATTTCTATCGGTTAGTAATAACTGCCAAAAGAGTAAATAAGTCTAATCAGGTAGTGAGTTTGAAGCAAGAGAATGCTTAAAGTTAAACTATAATACTTAATTAGTATAGTTGGAAATATGAGGATTTAATTATAGAGTATACTAAGTTGAGGGGTTATTGAGCAATAAGTAGAAATATCTACGGACACTTGTATACTTAGACAATTCCTCACATGAATTAAATTGGTGACCACTTGGGATTCTCATTAGCAAGAATTCTCATGGGCTTCCAATTGGACTTAATTCCGTTGGCTATATATAAATAATCTAGAGACAATTGGAGTCTTTTTCATTGGTGGAATTCAAAGAGTTTTAGAAAATAATTAGGAAATTCGTCGATAAATTAGACAAGGCTTTGAACACCTTCAAAATACCTCTAAAAACACTCTCTTGATCTCTCAAACAAGGCCTCTTCATATACATAATAAATCCTTACTTAAGAAGATACTTTGCTTAAAGAAAATACAAGGATTTGAAGGTATCTTTTCACCCACAAGCAATTCAATAATCTTTCAAGAAGCAAAAGCAACGTAAGTAACTAATGTTTGGGTTTCACTAGCATGCATGTGTTCTAAAAGAAAAACATTTGTTTTGATGGCATATTATGACAATGAATGACATGTTTTCTTGTGCATCAATCACTGGCGTTGCCCTACCTGGTTTGTATTGATAATGCCTCGAATTGTTCCCACACTATTGACTTATCCCATGATCCCGGGATAGGAAAGACTAGTATGGTGTTTGATTTGAATTGTTAATGTTAATTGATTGAAATTTCGGTAAGCATCAACCGGGGTTAATTGTGGATTCACTTATTATTGAATTGCTATAGCCAAACTTGGCAATGGAAAGGCATTAACGCACGCTATGGGTAGTAGGTAATTCCAGTGCTTGGGGCCCTAAAATGAATGTGAGAAAGTTTATGCATATTCATGCTTCTTGAAATTGTGAAAGAAATGATTATCTTATAACTTTATCGCAACCTAGACATCGTGTTACTCACGGGGTACTTTGTACTCATTTAGTGTTTAATTACTTTTTTATAGATGATCAATAGAAAAGTATATGAGCACCAAGCCGAAGATTGGAGGATGTCACCTGACCAAAGTGAGATTATGTATGTAGTAGAAACGGATCTTTGGGCCTATTATGAAGAAGCTCCATTATTCCTTATGTATTTGGGAACAACATATAAATTTAGTGTCCTTTGTGCATACACCCACACACTCCTCCACTATAACAAAGTTTGGAAAGACAAGCCCTTGCTCCTCACTTGATGTAATAGCTTTGTAGAAAAGTAAAAGTAGTAGAATAAATATATGTATGGATATATATATATATATATATATATAAGTAAACAAAAAGCATAGCATATAATGTGATGATGTAAGAAAACTTTTGTTTAAGATTAGGAGCCTCATTTTCCATGTAAAGGATTCCCAATCCTTTATTCGGCTAGTTAAGCAATAAAATGGTTTTATGTAGTTAATCGTGTATACTTGCTTTGGTGTTTGACTTAAAAACGTTCATGCGTCATGTGACCAAGTTAATCTATCCAAGTTTCACAAATGCCAAAGAATTTAGTAAATATTTTCTAATATAACTCTAATACAAGGAGGGGAAATTAAAAGAAATATCTCCATGATTTTTATAAAAATTTTAAAACTTTTTGATTAGTACGTCTTGTCTCTTGTTAATACTTTAACTATTTTAAAATGACAAGAGCTTCCGCTATCATGCAAAGAAACCACTTATTCACTTATGGAAAAATAACGAGAGTGTGACAAAAAATGCTACCAACTATTTCTGACAGCATTTTTACTGCAAAAAACGGTGGCAAAAAAAGGAGGATTAATCCCCTCCAAAAAGAAACAACAGCAAGAATGCTGTCTTTTTCAGCAGTATTTTGCCGCCATTTCTGGTATCATTTTGGGGAGGGGGTGAATCCCCCATCTTGGGAGCGGAAACGACAGCAATTTTTGGGGGGGTGTGGTGGGATGGGGTGGGGTTTTTCTGTTCTCTTTTTAAAAAATTTCTTTTAGTAATTTTAAATATTTTATTTTTAAAATTAAAAAGTTAAGGGGTATAACGGTTATTTTTATGAAAAATTGAAAAAACAGTATAAAAAGGACCTATGATTGGGGACTCAGGTGGTCGAAAAAAAAGGTGAAGGACCGATCTTTTTTAACTTAAAGGTGAGGACGATTTGTGAAATGAAGCCGTGCAGTAAGGGAGACCGTCATTTCAAGGGGTTTCACGTTTTGCTGTCATTTCGCTACCAACCTTACATGGTTTTTGACTTTGTCTGAACTGAAGGGCAGCTTCTACAGCAGTGGGGAATACAAGCAGCGGATTTTTCCGGCGTTCGATGGGTGGACTTTCCCGTAGAATGGAGCATCTCTCCACAGAAGACAGACGACTGCACAACAATTACAGTCTTTCCACTGATATTATTCCTTCTCTTGGCGCCAGAAGTAATCAGAGAGTCAAGCGCCCGCCACAGTTCATCATTTACCCTTCCGATGGACGTTACAGGTTCAGGAAATCTTTCCTTTGATTTTGTACTATTTTTTTGATCTTATTAGAGCATCATATTGTCAGTAGTAGCTGTTAGTGTTAAACCATGTTGTTAATTAAGTGAGTTAATAATTCAAAAATGAAGCTATATTGGTGGTCTTAGAGCATCTATATTGGCGAGAATGATCTCCCGCCAGAAGTTGTTAGATATATTAAACAAAATAGTTAAAATTAAAATCCACTCAAGGCTAAGTGAGACCCATTCTTTCCAGACATTCATTGTGCGGGACGAATCTGTTTTAACACTAATATCTTGAAATTCCCCTAAATTGTTAACGTTGAAGAAGCAATATAGTTACGTGATAATGAGTTGAATTTTCACATCTTTTTGAACTCTGCAGTCGAGTTTGGAGTAATTTTGCATTGTTAATGTGTTAATTTTGCTTTATTTAATAGTAATAAGTTGTGTAAAACTTTTGTCCATCTTGAAATAATTAATCTGAATACGGATTCATGTGATTAGTTAGAACTTTTTGCAGGGCATGGAATACCATTTTGGCCGTCCTTGTACTCTACACAGCTTGGGCGTCACCATTTGCTGTTGGATTTCTTGAGAAGACACTAAGACAGTGATACTGCTGTCCATTATAGACAACATTGTAAACGCATTTTTCGCCATCGATATCATTCTTACATTCTTTGCAGCTTACATTGATCGAACTACATATGCTTACGTCAAGAACTGGCAGCAAATTGCTCTCACCTATGCAACTTCTTGGTTGGTGTTGGACTTGATATCCACAATCCCCCCTGAACTTGCTCAAAAGATCCCCCCCTCTCCCCCAAAACATTTGCAAATGAAGACATTTGGTATATTGAACATGTGTCGTCTATGGCGTCTCAAAAGAGTTTGCGCATTATTTTCAAGGTAAACTACTCTTCAATCATAGCACAACATTGCAATCTATCACATGTATCTGGTCAAGATAAATTTGACTTTTTCTTTCTTCCAAACAGACTTGAGAAAGATAAAAATTTCAGCTACTTTTGGGTTAGATGTGCAAAGCTTACCTGCGTAAGTTCATTCTCTTTTTTATATATATAATCTGTTTTCCGAACGAAATGATCCTGGTCTTTTTTGTCTAACGCGTCTTCTTTTCGTACCCTAGGTTACCCTATTTGTAGTTCATTGTGCTGGTTGCTTCTTTTATTTTCTTGCTTCTTGTCATCCTAATCCAAAAAAGACATGGATTGGAGCAGTTATGAATGACTTCCTTCAAGACAGCATATCGGTTCGATGTGTTACTGCAATTTACTTTTCCATTATGACTCTGACTGGCAGTTCGGATTTTCACCCTCAAAATATGGGGGAGAGGATATAAACCATTGGCTACAAGCTCTTCAGCTTTGGATTTACGGTATATTTGACTGGAAATATGGCACTGTTGTTGGTCAATAATGACAGTACAACTCAAAAATTTGTAAGTAATTCTTGTTATTGAAACGCCTTGGTACAGAGAACGTATAAATGAGACTATTCTGCTTATAATTGCCTTTCCATATGGGTTTTGAATAATATGAGAACGTATAAAATCCTTGGTACAGCTGAGTCAATTTATGTTTCTATTAATTTTATATGCAACAATAGAGAGATGGCATTCGAAATGCAACAAGGTTTTTAAAGAGGAATCAACTCCCCGCTCATATTCAAGATCAGGTGCTTTCACAATTAGAGTTGAACTTCCGAATAGACTCGGAAGGAGTGCTGAAACAAGAGACTCTGGATTCACTTCCGAAATCCACACAATCAAAAATATTGTGGAACCGTTATTGCGATGCAGTAAAAAATGTCTACTTATTCCGTGGAGTTCCCAACAACTTAATCTCTCAGCTGGTAATTCTCAGTAAACAATCTTATCAGTTTTTGTTTAAAAACTGTCTAATGGAGTTGCTGTAACTTGAAGTTATCAAAATATGAAAGGTCTCAAAGATGAAACCAGAGTATTTCCCTCCCAACCAGGAGGTGATCTTGCAGAATGACGCATCCGATGACTTTTATATTCTTGTTACCGGGGCCGTGGTAAGGTTGGCTGATTCTCATTCTCTCGAAGAAGCATAATACCATTTTTATACGTACCATGTATCAGCTAATCTTATGATGTAAAATTGTTCCACAGGATCTCCTGGTCTTGAAAAATGGGGCCGAGAAGGCAAGTCTCTCTTGTAAATGGGATTATGGGAATTCCCAAGGGAAATTAAGAGTTAGCTTTTTGAAACATTGACTGGACTTATAAAAAATAATTGCAGGTTGTTTGGGAGGCCAAAGCGGGTGATGTTTATGGTGAGATTGGTGTACTCTGTCGCTGGCCTCAACCATTCACAGTGCGGACGAAAGAATTAAGCCAGCTATTATGACTCAATGGTACAACATTTTTGACTGTTGTTCGGGCCGATCTTGGAGATGCGACGATAATCATGAAAAATCTCCTTGAGGTTCATATCCCTTTCAAGCTCTGCATATAAAGATCTACTTAGAAACAATGTTGATTAAATGCTACAGACTTAATTCATTCATTGCATAAATCTGTAACTTGAACTCAAAAATATTATGTCAAACACTATATCACGGATGTGAATGAATTTTAAGTAAGGATTTATGATTTATCTTCCTTCCATCAGCATTTGAAGGAGCAGCTGGACCCAATAAGGGAGGGAGTTGTGCTGGAGACGGAGTACATGCTCGCTCAGGAACAGGGTAGACTGGATCTCTCTCTCACCTTACGTTTTGCTGCACTCAGAGGAGACCGCTCGCTGTTGCATCTCACATTGAAAAGTGGTTTAGATCCAAATGAATCCGATGATAATGGAAGGACGGCTCTGGTAATTCTGTCTTAATAAGCTGGATAAACTCTAATATAACAACATCTTAAACACATTTGTCTCATTTTCTTTTGTATTTTCTTCTCTTATCAGCACATTGCAGCATCAAATGGAAATGAGGAACGTGTGCGTCTTTTACTGTATTTTGGGGCAGATCCTAATAGCAGAGGTAACATTCATTTCTACGGAGATTCAAACAGGTGCTTTCTAAGCACTTCAATTTGCTCTCAGTAATGATGCTGTCCTTCCCTTTAGCTAATTTATTATTCATCCTCAACTCTGTGAACTCAACAAACTGTCATTGACAATTTTCAGTTGACAATAGCTAGTGAACGACTCAACACGCAGCTTGAATTTCTGTGTTATCTGGATCTAACTTCTTTATATTGCCAATAATGCACAGGTTTCCATTTTTGATATGTGATTGGTGAAAGAAATTAAATCTTAACACTATTCATCTTTTCACCCAAAAAGAAAGAAAAAAAAAATCTTAACATTATTCTTCACATCAGTTAGCTTTTTCAAATCAACTTGTCAGATCAACTTTCTTTAACTGGAAGGTAACCAACTTTCTTTGTTCTTTCTATAGAAATAAGGTTCAATAACCATCCACCAACTTTTATGTCTCTTTAACTTCCTCAGCTTTATTACTTAACTAGAGTTTACCTTTCAGGATTTCAATTTTCTTTTGTTTTTTTTCCGGGGCTTTTCTTTTTCTAGACAAATCAGGCTTTAGTTGGCTGGCTAAGAATTAGCCGTATATACATTTACAGATGTAATATTCCCCCCGGGTGTAAAATCAATATGTAAGTAATTATTTTTTTTCTATTTCATTATTGTGTGCAGATGCAGAAGGAAGTGTACCATTGTGGGAGGCCATGTTAGGTGAACATGAATCAGTTATTAAAATGCTATCAGATAAGAAAGCTAATATGACTTCTGGTGATATTGGTCTATTTGCATGCACGGCTGTAGCAGCAAATAATCTGAAACTACTGAAAGAAATTGTTCGTCGTGGTGGGGATGTCACAAAAGAAAGAAACAGTGGATGTGGATCAACAGCTCTCCACGTTGCAGTTGGTGAAAGCAGCATTGAGATTGTCAAGTTTCTACTAGATCAATGTGCTGACATTGACAAACCAAGTGATCATGGTTGGACTCCTCGGGAACTGGCTAAGAAGGCGGGACGTCATGATATAGAGGAACTTTTCGAACAGATCGGAAGAGCACAGCAAAACGTCACATTCCCTGGGCCCCATCATAGGGTTCAGCCTGAGTATGATTTTGTTCACCCGGTTTAACGAGGGTTAACTTAACCCCCAGTTAAAAATGGTTAAAATCAATGAGAGAGAAACAACTTTCTATCTGATATGTGCAGTGTGTTTTCTCGAGAGAGAGAGTCTCTCTTCCTCTCTACTTTCTATCGGTTGTGATTTATTATGTGCTTCATGAAATGTTTATCACAGAAGATGACATTATGATTTCTTGAAATATTTTTGTTGAGATATCTCTTTGAATTCTGAAAATACTACAGAAGAAAAAAGGGATTTATACGATATGCATTCTCGATTGTGAATATGGTATTTATTGGTTCTGAGAACCCCAAAATCATCGCTTTAAAGGACATCCATTATTGTCTTCTTCTGAAAAAGTTAACAGTAATGGAGTTTCAAACAATGCCAAGAGGCCCAAATCAAGAATTGTTTCTTCAAGATGGGGGCACGAAATAGCCAGCCCTAGCAGAGAAGATGGTTTGGCATTTTCTGTTAATGGAATGTTTGTACTCTTTTGTAGTACCGCCCCGGATTT
>CAVNYN010286616.1:0-10992 GCA_963692815.1 Nyctanthes arbor-tristis | reverse complement strand
AAGGTGGAAGAACATGTCATCTTGTGTCTCTCTAGATTCATGGGACCTTGAAAATCGTAAGGATCTCTGTAGTTGGACAGGGATTGTCTGATATAACAGAGGGTCGATTTCTGAGATAAACTTATCTATTAAAAATCTAAGTGGTACCCTTGACCATCTTTATTTTGCATAATTTCCATATCTTAAAAGACTTGATTTCTTGTTCAACTATATTAGCGGGTCCATACCATCTTCTGTGGGAAATATCTCGAAGCTCACTTTCTTAGACCGTAGCAAAAATTCATTTAGTGGCAGCATTCCACCAGCGATTGGAAATCTCACAGCGATCCAACACATCAATTTGGCAAACAACATCTTCACATGTTCATTTGTAAATATTATTTTAGCTGTTTAATAATACGTATCTTGGGAAAAATCCCACCATCTTTACACATACATCTATCAATATAAGTAGCTTGAGCATGGCAATTCTACTATGGCAAAAGAAATTATGTCTTCAGTTTGAAAATAGATATACTGTGAATTGATTTTGCATGGGTTATAAGTTGCACATCTGGATCAATGTTTTTACCACTTTTTGCGTGGAATGTTGATACCTTCACGTGAGTCGTGTGTCTGTTTTGTGTGTTTTTAGCAATATAGGGATGACGGTGTTATGAAAATGATCTACCGCTTGATGTCTGGCGGCGGTGACATGTCTGATCATGTCATTCCCTATGATATGACATATCACATGGCAAACATTTGGCATGCCACATAAGCATAGGCATCTGGCGGCATAATACCGCGCAGATGTCTGGCGGTAAATCATATATAACTGGTCTAATTAGCCCTCATGTGTTTTCTTACTTTTGAAATAAAGTTTTCATTTTGATTTTAAAAAGGGTAAATTTTAAAGGAGGACCCTAACCTTTGCAAAAAGTAACAATTTCATCCATGACTTTTTTTTTCAAAGAATGTAGGTACCAACCTTTTAAAAGTATGCACAAAATGTCTATATGGACAATTTTCACTATTTAGTTTTTCAGTAAAGAGAACTTTACCCTTTATTTAAATTAAAAAATAAAAAAAATTTAAAATCTTATTTTGATATCTCTATCACTTTCTCTTTCACACACTTATACATATTTACATGTATATCGTCTTCCTATTCACCCATTCAACACATAGTATATATACACATTGATCAATATATTATCTTTTCCATTTAGTTATCTAACGCCACCACTATTCACATAGTCACTTCGGGTAGTGAACTCTCTGAAATAATGTAAAAATAAATAAGTAATGATAATTGAGATGTGATTGCTATTTAAGTCATAGAAATTGTAATAATTAAGAAATTTTAATAATTAAAAATGTATGAATTTTTCTTGTGAAAAAATTTGAAGGAATTAATTGCTCAAAAACAAAAGGGAGCCTTTCTTCTCCTTTTCATTTCCACTGCAACCCCTCTCATCTCAAATTTTTGTAGCTACATATATATGGCTAAAAAAGGGAGGAAAATTCCCTTTTTTGTTGTCGCTAAAGGCAACTTAAGTGGAAGGTCTTATCATTCCCCTTTCCCCCAAATATATACATATCGAGAGAAATTGTGGTGCTAGTATTTGGTGGAAGTTAGAAGTAACTAGTTGGAAAAAGCAACATCTTATTTTGCTCTTTTATTTTAAATCTTTTAGATTTTTTCAAAGTCTTTGGCATTAATTTTCTTTTATTTCTTGCAACGAGGGTAAAATGATTATTTTGTAAGCATATAAATTTGAAAATGGATGAAAACTGCCTATAGAACCTTTTGTGGATATTTTTGAAAGATTGCGGACCTACAGTCTTGAAAAAAAATGTTAGGAATGAAATTATTACTTTTTGTAAAGGTCGAGAATTTTTTGTGAAGTTTACTCCACACAAAAAATTCTTCTTTGGAAGTTCTAGATTGTATTAGCAATAAAGTTATTGCTATGGCTTTTTTTTTTTTTTCCTTTGTGAAGGTATTTATTATGGAATTAACAAAGATTGCTAAAAATCTTTTTATTATGGTAATTATATACTCTAAATTGTGAAATCAATTTTCTTTCAAAGGCTCCAGACTTGAAGAGATAGGAAACTTGAAAAATTTTTTAAGACTAGATCTTTCATCCAACCAATTCTTAAGTCTGATACCTACAACAATCAGTTGAAGGGTTGTTTCTTTTTTATAATATATTTAATGGAAAAATTCCATCAGAAATTGGTTTATTGACAAATCTCAGTTATCTTTCACTAAGTTATGGAGGATTTTCATGCTTCAAGCCTAAAGAGATTGGAACCTTGAGAAAACTGGTAAGCCTAGACCTTTCATTCAATGAATTTTCAAGTTCAATACCTTCAACATTATGGATCTTACAAAACTTAAAAAGATGTTCCTTTCCTCCTACAAGCTCAGCCGAACAATTCTGTCAGAAATTGGTTCTGAAAACCTTCAGTTATCTTGCACTGGATCATAATATATTTTCTGGCTTGGTACCTCGGAGATAGTGAACTTGCAGAAATTGGTGAGCCTAGACCTTTCCAACTACGAATTCTTAGGTTTAATACCTTCAACAATATCGAACCTTACAAAACTTGAAGTGTTGTTTATTTCCTGAAACAATCTCACTGGAACAATTCCCACAGAAATCACTTTATTGATGAATCTAGGGTTCATAGACCTTTCATTCAATTTCTTATGAGGTTCAATACTTGCTACAATCTAGACTTTTACCAAGCTTCAACAATTGTACCTTTCCTTTAACAAGTTGATTGGAACAACTGAGTTTCAAAATCTAAATCACTGCAATATCTTGTTATCAGTGGAAACCAATTGAGTGGACAACTACCAAAAACCATTTCTAATAGTAGTTTGTTGCTGTATCTTTATCTAAGAGATAATGATTTTTCAGTAAACTTTCCCTCATTTATTTGCAACTGTAGTGACCTTGAAATTCTCTTGTTTGCTTACAATTACTTGTCAGGATCAATTCCACAATATTTAGGTAACTTACTAACTCTCAGCAACCTCAACCTATCACACAACAACTTTTCAGGTCCAATACTTCCAACAATTTGGATTCCTACTTGTCTTTTCAACTTGAAACTTTGGTCCAATAGTCTCATTGGAGCAATTCTAGCTGAGATTTGAGGTCTGAAGTCACTTTGGTTTCTTTCTCTAGACAAAAACTAATTGAGTGGACAGTTGCCCAAAACCATCTCGAATCCCACTAGCTTAACTGCTATTTCGCGTTAATGAATTTTTGGGAAACATTCTGTCACTCTTTTGTGATTTGAGTTCCCTTCAATTTCTTTATTTGGATCATAATAGTTTTGAAGGGACAATTCCACAATGCTTGGGTAACTTGATTAGTAATGGATTGCTAGGTTTGAACATCAAAAAGAATCAATTTCACTACGAAACACCACCCGAAATATTTGGAGATGGATGCTTATTGAAGTCTCTTATCATAAATGGCAATCAATTCAACCTAGAACCTTACTCAGTTCCAGGGATTTGGAAGTAGTAGATATCGAAAGCAACAACATTCACGGCATATTTACTGATTAGATGGGAAGTCTTCCAAAACTCCGTGTTATGTTATCGAAGTCCATTAAGTTTCGTGGTAAAATTCCTACTTCAAAAGCGAAGCTTTCTTAATCTAAGTTGAGAGTTCTAGGCATCTCTGATAATGAGTTTGAAGGCCTTCTGCCAATTCATTACTTAATGCATCATAAAGGAATGATGAATTGTAATGCCCCAAAATTTCATTTATGTTTTTTGAAATTTTTTTTAACAATTTTTAGGAATAGAATAAAGTGATATACTCGATTTTATTAGGTACAAAATTATTTATTAAGAATTAATAGATAACGATTATCCAGTAAGGATAATTACGAAGTTGGCCCTAAGGTAAAGGCGCAATTGAACGAAAATTTAACTGTAAGTTAGTCCTTAAGAGAAACTATAAATAGTTGTAAATTAGCATAATTAATATTATTAGAAAAATCGTTGAATCCGGGTAACTCTCGTTAGCCCACTTTCTTTCAAAAGTGGCTGGCCAAGCTTTATACCTAGCCAGCCACCTTGTTGTACCTGGCCAACCAAGTAATATGTCTTGGCTGGCAAAACTAATCATCTGGCCAGCCACGTAATCAACTCGGCTAGCCAACTAATTCCTACATCATTTTAACGTTTATACTTTATAGTGTGGTTTTAATATCGTGAATATACATATGATGTAGGAGCAAAGCGTTGAATCAACCTGAGAGGTAAATATGATAACTCTACCTATAGTACAAGCTTAATTTGTTGAGTATATGCGTCTTACGCATGATACGTGAATGATGCACGCATGTTTACTCTTGTGCATTAATAGATTAATATTATTATATATCATGCATGATGTGTAGCACGCCAAGTATGTATGCATTGAGCATGTAGATGATTAGCATACGTGAGGAACATATCATAATTTGGTGAGTTGTACATTGGTAATGTAATGAATGATTTGTATGAGGTTCCCATATAATGCACCGCTTATGTAGCCGTCCGGATACATATACCACTTGGGGCAATGTACCTCTCATGAGTGCTGGAAGCTCGGTGGCTGGCTGATCAAGTATATACACTAAACGCATTGTTGGGGGCCCTACGGGCCACTGTTTAGGTATTTATACTGGACGCAGTATTTAAGGGCCCGACAGTGGATATAATATGGCTAGGCCTTGTCTTTTGATATTGGTAAGTTTGGTGACGGTCAAGGCATAGTAAGTCCATGGGAACAAGGTATGTGCACGCTGTATATATTGTCAGGACTTATTTATGACAAGCTCATACAGTGTTTTATAGTGGGACGCAGGTCCTATATGACTTGTTGGTTGGTTGTGGGAGCATATCAGTTCATTTGTTAGATATTATGAACTAGCTACGCATGTTATCATCTTTATTGAGTCATTACGGCTCACATAGTTACTTTGTACTGTAGATTTATATATCAACAATGCGGACCGTTGCAAGTTCAAGAAGAATTTGACTGAGATACGCTGAATCATGCTGATTTTATTGGGGTAAATAATTCTATATCGTTGTGCCAAATAAAATAGTATATTGTATTTTTCTTAAGGAGCAGGTCGTTACAGATGGTATCATAGCATGATTCTGCGTGCTGTCGGCGTATTTTAGTTTAGACCATATAAACTTCCAATGATTATATGAGTCATTATATATTGTATATTTTTATCTATATGATCAGAGTGCGTAGCGGAAGCATGATTTAAGTTGTTATGAACTTTGAATTTCGAGGGCGAAATTCTTTTAAGAGGGACAAACTTGTAACGCCCCAAGATTTCATTTATGTTTCTTGAGATTTTTTTTATAATTTTTAGGAATAGAATAAAGTGCTATACTTGATTTTATTAAGGACAAAATTATTTATTAAAAATAAATAGATAACAATTATCCATTAAGGATAATTGCAAAGTTGGCCCCAGGGTAAAGGAGTAATTAAACTAAAATTTAATTGCAAATTAGCCCTTAAGAGAAACTATAAATAGTTAGAAATTAGAATAATTAATATTATTACGAAAATCGTTAAATCCGGGTAACTCTCGTCCACCCACTTTCTTCCAAAAGTGGCTGGCCAAGGTTTATACCTGGCCAGCCACCTTGTTGCACCTGGCCAGCCAGATAATTACCTGGCCAGCCATGCAATTACCTGGCCAACTAGGTAATATGTCTTGGCCGGCAAAACTAATTACCTAGCCAGCCAGATAATCTACTCAGTTAGTCAAGTGATTCCTACTACATCCTTTTAACGTTTATACTTTATAGTGTGGTTTTAATATGGTGAATATGAATGTGATGTAGGAGCAAAGCATTGAATCAACCTACCAAGAGATAAATATGATGTCACTGAGCATGTAGATGATTAGCATACATGAGGAACATGTCATAATTTGGTGAGATGTGCATTGGTGATGCAATGAATGATTTGTATGATGTCCCTATATAATGCGCCGCTTATGTAGCCGTCTAGGTAGATATACCACTTTAGACAATGTATCCCTCGTGAGTGTTGGAGGCTTGGCAGCTGGCTGATCGGGTATATACACTGGAAGCAGTGTTGGAAGGCCCGACGGCCCACTGTTTGGACATATATTAGAGGCAATATTGGCAGCCTGACAGTGGATATGATATAGCCAGGCCTTGCCTTTTGGTATTGGTAAGTCCTTAGCGAAGGTCAAGGCGTGGTAAGTCCTTGAGAAAGACATGTGCGAGCTATATATATTGACAGGCATTATTTATGATGTGCTCATGCGGTGTTTTATACCTAGGACGCAGACCCTGTGTGACTGGTTGGTTGTGTGTGGGAGCATATCAGTTCATTTGTTAGATATCATGAATAAACTACGCACGTTATCATGTTTACTGAGTCTTTATAACTCACGCAGTTGCTTTGTATTATAGATTTATATGTCAACGATGCGGACCATTGGAAGTTCAATGAGAATTTGACAGAGATACGCTGAATCATGTCGATTTTATCAGGGTAAATACTTCTATATTGATGTGCCAAATTAAATGGTATATTGTATTTTTTTAAGGGGCGGGTTGCTATATGAATGATGACGGAGAGCTATGGGAAAGAGAGTCTGCATATTATAAAGATGAATTAACACTTGTAGTTAAAAGATTTGAGATCTGAGCTCCGGTCCATAAGAATCTTGAGAATATTCTCAGCAACTGATCTATCAAAAAACAGATTTCACAAAGAGATTCCTAGTACCATCGAAAATCTTAAGTTTTTGTGATCTCTAAACTTATCTTATAATAATATCACACGCCATATTCCATCGTCACTTGGAATTTGATTTCACTTGAATCCTTGGACCTCCATTCGAATCAGTTGGTTGGAGAGATCCCGCGACAATTAGAAAATTTGACCTCTTTGTGGGTATATGACCTTTCATACCATCATCTTCTTAGTCCAATACATGTGGAAGGACAGCTTCTTACATTTGATAGCACTTCATACATTGGCAACAAAGAATTGTATGGGTTTCCATTGACAGAGATGTGTATGAATAACAAAAAAGAGCATCCAAAGCATCAGACGTCACCCCAAGAAGTTGAGGATGATGATGATTCCAACCTTCTAGATGGATTGACCTGGCAAGCTGTCCTTTTGAGATATGGATGTGGAGTGTTGTTCACTTTGGTTTTGGGATATCTGATGTTTAAACATGAGAAACCTAAATGGTTTATAAAATTTATTTGCGAACTTTACAAAATAAAGTAAGGCTAAGAACAATTGTTTAACGTTAATTGGCCATGTAGAAAGGAGTACACTAGTAAATGGGTTGAAATTTTACTTTCTAGCTCTACTATTCCAATGTAATTGTAGTTGATTAATGCACTTCAAAAAAATATATTTTTTTTTTAATCTTCTCGAACTTTTCAGAATTGAGGTTTTTATTTTGTCTAGTATGGTTGCTTTTAGGGGAATTTAGGGCTCATACTCTATTTTCAAATGAAAGTACAAATACACAGCCAATTCATCAATACTGGGCTAATTGGCATTATCTATCTCTAATATTTGAGTTTTTTTGCATTTTTCATCCCTATCGTTTTAAATCTAAAAACTACATCCTCAATTTCAACTTTTCTTGCACAATCTACTCTTTCCGTTAATTGGTGTTAGTTTGACCATTAAATGGTCAAATTTTCTTACTAAAAGACCAAGACACTCTCAAAATATTAAAAATTGAATTTTGGAAAGGGGTGATGAATGCCAGAAAAAATAGAACTTTGTCTAAAGATGATTTATTATTGAAAATTTTCTACAATTTTTATCAAATTCTTTTTATTTCTACTAAAATTCAAGTTTTAAGATTTTGAGGGTATCTTGGTCTTTTAGCAAATTTTTTTTTTACCATTTAACGGTCAAACTAACATCAATTCACAAAAAGGGTCAGTGGTGTAAGAAATGTTGAAATTGATTGTGTAATTGATATGTTTGAAACAATATGGATGAATAGTGCTAATTAGCCTAAATAGTGCTAATTAGCCTAAATATTGCAAATATACTTATGAAGCTTTCAGTTTTTTTTTTTTTTTTTACAAAGGGGAATTAGGGGAGGGGGAGGGGACTCGAACCCGGGAACTCCCGGTAAGGGGTCAAGACCCTAACCACTGGGCTAACCCTTGGTCCCTATGAAGCTTTCAGTTTTAACCTAGGTTTTCTTTGTTTATATTAATTAATTAATTAATTCTAATATTATAATATTAAAACTAAAATTAATTTGGTCAACTTCTTAGGCAGAGAATCTTTCTAATAAAGTGACCAAAATTAAAGAAAGTGAACAATTCTCAAGAAAAAATGAACTTTGCATGCTTTCAAATCAAGTATCGAACTTTAATTTGATTTTTGTAAACGGGTCAATGTACTTTGAATATCATTTATTTATTTTTAGGGTCATTTGGCATCCAATTCTTTTATTAGTGTTTACAATTCAAATTCATTCATGCAGAGAAGTACTAAAAATTTCGCCTTTGATTCATGCATATAGCTTATATTATCAATAAAATGTATCGTTTTTTTGCACCCACATTTGCTCATATATTTGAATTGTGACACTAATTATAACAATGATGAACTCATAGTGATTCGATTCTCATGCTATTATGCATGGGTAAAACTGATACAACAAACCTATGTAATGAACAAAAATGTTTACCCTTTCTTTTGGCACATTGATGTTGATTTGTGCTATCAAAAAGTTCAATGCAAGTAAGGAGACAACACGAAAACTGAAAAGGTAGAACAAGAAATAAACATAGAGAAATTATGTTCAAAATACCTATTTTTCCAACAATTTGTTCTACAATATGCCAAAATGCGAGCGGGGGCCGCAGGTCGACTTTTGCGTTGTTTATTTATCCACTTGTTACTATTTTTTAGTTTTTTAATTTTATTTTTTCCTGCTTATTAACTATTTTGCATTATTTGTTTATTATTATTATTATGATGATACCATACATATGGTGCTTGAATATTTTTACCTTTGATCCACTTTGCATTGCAAATTTTCGAATCAAGAAATTTCTGCTTAATAAATAGGGTGAGTTCTGTCCTTTTTTCTTTTTTCCTTTTTTTTTTTTCAGCCAGAGGTCATCCAACATTATCACCTTACCACGACAAAATATTTATATGCAACCATGAATAAATCAAGGAAATGTTAGAAGAAAATGTTGAGTTACCTATCATAACTTTTTACATAAACCAAACATTCACCTAACAAACGCTACGTTAAATTCAAAGTATAAATAAATGCTAAGATGACAATAGCTTTAAAACTACCTAGTAATTTCACCCGTGCATTGCACGGGTAAATAATACCAAGTAATATATCCCATTCGAATATAGTACAAATGCTTAACAGAAAATCATAAGAAGTACAATTTAACTGAATAGAATATAACTTGCTAAAGGAATAAATATAAACATATTAACTTAACAAAGCAAATGGTACATATTACATCCGATAAATATATTTTGAATAAATGATAAAGAGTAATACATATATACAACATTTATAGTATAATCGGTTGCTTGACTTTCTTTAACACATATCATAATTTTCAGACTTTTTCAATTTGTAACCCACGAAATACATGTATAACATTGTCTGTGATGAGTTAACACCAACTTTTTCTACAAAATGTACACACGATCTATTTACCTGTTTGATTTTTTTTTCAACTTTTCTTGATTTGTATTAGTGATATGTAATGTTTCTCAATGACACCTTCTAAAGACTAATACGTTAATATGTTAACATAATTTAATCAGTATTTAAAGAATTGAACTGTCATTACCACTTTAATTAGAAAAATCAGGAATTTGCCAGACAATTAGTTCGATTTACCTCAAAAACTATTTATCCAAAAATCAGTTTAAAAAAATTAAAAGTCGCTTGAACTGGTCAAAATAGATTTAAAAACAGTAAAAATTAAAAAAATTCATATAATCAAGAGTCCATTTCCAAGACCTTCAGGAGATATTTTTACAAAACCTTCCCCACCATGTGCGCATGTATGAATACACGCCACGTGTATTTGAAATACATGTAGCGTGCATAAAACACAAAATCAAAAATTCTTTTTCCATAGTATTTGAAGTAAAAATTAATTTTTTTCAATTATTTAATTAAAATCAATTTGACTTTGGTTTGACTCAATTCAACGTTTTTGACCCTTAACCTATCTTTTTTTCTGGTTCGATAACTTATCTGAAATTTTAGAACATCGAATTTGATAAACCAAGCAAAAGACACATATTATAATTTAATTTAGAAAAATCTTAAACCTAACCGTATATGACACTAAAAAAATATCACCACTATATATCATTTCATAGACCATTTCCAATTTATGAAATCATTAACCTTTAATAAAGAAACAAAACTAATTTGAAAATTCATTCATCACAGATGACATGTATTAGTAAATAACGAAGAAATCTCCCTTTAGAGAAGAAATCTCCCTTTAGAAATAGTATTTTGAAAACTATACATGTTTCAAAGAGTAAATGGATCAAAAATTTCATAATGACCATCAAATATACAATCTATCCAATAAGAAAATAATATATCTATATATATATATATATGATAATTTGATTAGATAACAGATCAATTATTGATCTCCAATATAAATAAAAATAATAATAAGATGTGACGTTGGAAATCTAAAAACATGAATTAATATAGGAGAATTTTCCCTCGAAAAAAATCAATATATACCATAGTATTTCAATAAACATTTTACTTTTAAAGCAAATGACAGAACGTATTGACTTTTCTTTATTTGCGGTGAAGTAATAGATTGTTTTTTTTTCGAGCATATCCTTTAAGAAAATATAATTTGTCATTACATATTCAATTTTATTACAATTCCTAACTAAAAAATTAGGCTTTAAAAAAAAT